>CAEGAE010036115.1:0-13973 GCA_903067095.1 Girardinus metallicus | reverse complement strand
GGTTTGATACATAAAACAAATACACACTCGTGCAAGCATGCAAACATACTCGCACGCACCTAATCAGTCATGCACTCGCAAACAAGTCCCCAGACAGCAGACACAAAACTAAACCGAGTAATTAACATTTACACAAAGTAGAAATACGACAACAAATGAATAATGGCTATTCATATAACACTATGACGTATTATCCACAAATATCTATGAAAAAAAATGGGGGTAGCGAGGTGGGTTACTCAGAGACCATAGGAATGGTATTATGTATTTTCCAGCCACATAGGGCGTTTTTATAGCGTAATCACCATTATCTTCAGTTATAAAAATGCTGCATATAACAAATATGACTTTAAAGAAATTTGACTTTGTAATTCAATGTCTTTAAATTGGGCCTCTGTCTCTTTAAAAACCCCTGCTCTTTCTGAAACTCTGCCTTCAGGAAGTCATCACAACGTCTCCTTTATTAAGCCTTTAACAACATTTTCACCAGCATTGCACTGAGAATTAGCTCCTGCAAAGAGCTCAGCTGATGCACAGTTCTACCAGGTGTTTGCTAATTGCTGCTGGCTAGTCTGAAGGAGCTGAGTGTGTGAGTAGTGGGGAGGGCAGGCAGAAGCTCTGATTCTAGGAAACAGCAGCTCCGGGGAGGAGGTTCATACTCGAAGGTGGAGCTATGTCCGCCCAGACGTTTTGCACAGTTTAATGGTTGCCATGGAGATTAAAGGATTTCTCAAACATGTGTCAAAGAATCAAGGCAACACTCCAAATATGATCTTGATGAGGGAATAATATTATGACATGATATAAAGCTCAAAAAAGTCAATTTTACGTAATACCGCCCCTTTAAGAAAAACTTTACAAAATCTATTTTCAGAACCTTGGACAGTAAATATTATCTTTTCTTATTATGACAAGTCTCTTGACAACTATTGATGGAAAAGAGAGCATTGTTTGTTTGAAACTGTCAGTTCTGGAGAAACTCCAAACATGGCGGAGGATGGGTGTGGCCAAATCTCACAGCGCAAAACTTTAGATATAGAACAGAAGACTTACTTCCAGGAATTAAGAGGAACAAAAACCAAAACCTGGATGAACCTTCATCTAACAGGTGAAGTAGCAGATGCACTTCACCTGTTAGATGCGGGGTCCTCATTTGGGTAAACACATGAGATTTTCTCCTTTTAACAGGGAAATTATATATTTTTCTTTTATATATTCCGTATCTTGGTATGTGTTCTGCCACATTTATTTTCTTTATAACACCCTTTCGTTGCCCTTTCTTCTTTGTTCTCTCCTCCACCACTCCCTCAGATCTTCCCTCCATCAGTCTCTGTGTCTCCATTCTCCTTCCCTCTCTCTCTCCGTCCAGTGATCTCATTTCCAGGATGTGTGCGATGTTTAAAGTCACACGTGCGTTTCCCGTCAGAGGGAGGTGGTGGGGAGCAGGGCAGGCGGCTGCGACGGGACCCACCCAGATGCCACCTCGTGTTCATTCCTCTGTCATGTTGCTGGCAGGCGGACGGCGTGGTGACATCACGTGGGCTGTGTGAGCTGAATGCGGGATCAGAGAGCAGCTAGCGCACAGAGGCTAACGGTTTTCAGCGGGGATTGGCTGCAGTCGCTCTCCTAAAAGCTTTAATGTCTTAAGTCAAGTTTGGATGGCAAAAACTTTGCATATACCAAATGAAAAGGCATCTAAATTTTAGTTTCTCTCTGTTGTTTCAGGTCAGTTAGAATTATTTTCTGTTTGCTAAATGGGTTACAGGTTAGGATACCCACAACTTGTCCGTCGGACTGAGATCAGGAGGCAAAACCTTAATTCTGCTGTTCTTAAGCCACTTTGTAACCACTTTGGATGTTTAGGGTTATTGACCGTTTAGACCAATCTGTGCCCACGGTTTAACTTCTTGACTGATATCTTTAGATGCTGCTTCTGGAGATGCAAATCTTTAGACGTCCAGCAATTTGATTCCGATTAATGGGGTCACGATTCGACTCAGAAAGAACGTAGACCTGACGGAGACTGGTGTGTCTTTCCAAACCAAGTCCAATAAGCTGGGATTCTGTTTTTAATAAATTCCATCCATCCATCCATCCATCTTCTGTACACCCTTGTCCCTAATGGGGTTGGGAGGGGTTTTTAATAAATTTACAGTCACATTACCATAAATGGAGTATTTGTGTGTAGGATTTTTGAGAAAGAGATTAAGTGATTATATGGAGAAAAAAAAACAAGGGTGAGGGAAAAGCTGGGAAGTTGAATTCAGCTTCATACAGTAGAAAGAAAACCTGTTAGACAAAAAAAAACAAACACTTCAGAGTGGAGGCTCGAGGTTTGACCCCAAACATTCAGCCACAGCTACAATGGAAAATCATATTGATGTGCTGGAACGGTCCAGTCAAAGTTCAGGCTTAAATATAATTAGGAATCAGTGGAGAGACGAGCACAAAGAGGGTCATGAATCTAAGATCTGACCAACGTTCCCATCAAACAGGAATAGAGAAATATTTCAATTTTTAAACATGTAAAGCAGGCAAGACATGCAGGTTGCAGGGAAAGGAGAATTTACAAATGTTCACTACTTGATGCTGAAAACAAATGCATGCCACACTTTTCAGAGTTTAATTTAGAATTGCAAGTATTTTTTAATGCATTGTTCAAATTAAAATGCACTGTTCAAAGTAAAAGTCATAGTTTTACTTTAAACAAAATTGGGATGTTGGGAAAATTGAAGATTGTGTCCCAATTTGTTGTTAAAGTGTGCGCCTAGCTGTAATTAAACAATATTTTAAGGCAGCCATGTGTATTTTTAGATATTGTTTTTTTAACAGGTATAGTTTAATTTGTTCCAGGATGTAAAATTCTGTCTCATCCATTCCCAAAAGATTTCCGTTTCTTCCTTTTACTTACCATCTGCACCTAAATAATTTATACCCTCACATGCCTCCAAGCCCAGTCTCCTGCTGAGACACACACGCACACTCACCACTCCTCACCGATTTCCCACACTACCTCCCTTCTGCTCAGTCCACACACACACACACACACACACACACACACACACACGCAGTCCCACTCTCCTGCACCATGCAATAAAACACCCACCCTGCGGTACGACACAAAGAGCCGACGACCCTCCCTCCACCGACCTCCTCTGCTCTCCCATTGGCCAACAGGCCTGGATGCTGGCATCGCCGCCGACCAATGACACGTCTCCAAGGTGATGTCATTTAGGCAGAGTTGATGCTGTTGCTGATGCTGTTGCCCGGCGCCTGCATCCGCAGACCCAGACCTGGGGGGGTAACCACAGTCGTCCATCCACCTCCAGCAGCAAGAGACCACAGCCACAGGAAGGGGGGTAAGTCTGCACACCTGCACACATCTGGGGCTCAGTCTGGGGTTCTGATAGGGAAGCCGGATCGTTTGACCGAGAGTCTGCGTCTTTGAGAGTGGAGAGGCATAAAGAGATGATGGGAGGGGGGGGGGTAGAATTCATCATGCGGTGGGAATAAGGAAGGTAAGAAAGGCGAAGAACAGCACTGTGACCTTTGTCATTTATTATTGATCTTTAAAAATGCAGCTTGTCTTTACAGAGAGGCGGATGGGAGAGGGGTGCATGGGCTGAAAGGCTGGAAAAGACTGTCAAAAGTTCAGGATTTTTCCACTACTTTATTCCCTGTAGAAATTCTTTACGAGAATCTTCATGCATCTAAAATACACTTATGGAAGCAAAAAAGTACCAAAAATCAGTATGCTAACCGATGTTTAATTTTATGAAGATGCATCATATTGGATGTAGATGAGATGTTCAATATTTATTGAGTTATTTTTCGGCCATTTTTAATCCTTCCATACACGAGTCATAAAAAGAAAAAGCACACAATGCTGAAAGAAAAAATAAACAAGACAAAACAGACAGTACGGAAATCGATAAATTCTTAAATTCTTCTCAATGGCAAGAACACAAATGTAGACCGAAAAAGGTGTAGAGAGAAGTACAAGCCAGTTATTCCTTCACTTTGTAAAAAAAATAAATAAATAAAAAGCAGCCAATGATTTCTTGCATATTTCTCTAAAACATATTGCCAAAGATTTCCAGCAAAGTCTGTGGATAAACAGGCAAAAGAAAACATAATCAAACCTCTTTGGATTCGTTTAGCAAGTGATTTTAATACGATTTCTTCTACGTAAAGAGTGAAGAACACAGTATGAACTCCTCGTGTTGTTGGGTTTAAAACACGTGGACACTTTCAAGTTATAGCAATGATATTTAGTTCCCAAAAAAATGATTTTTCCTTGTTCGGAACAGTGTCCAGATTTGTCCTTACAGCAATCTAATAACTTGGATGTAAAAATAAAACAAATGGGAAAGAAAAGTTGACGCTTTTTGAAAATGTAGGCTCAGGATTCAGGGGTGTGGTGTTGTCTTATAAAAAACTTTCCCTCAGTAGCTGTTACCATGATTTTTATCCAGGTATGTTGGGTCAGGCATGGGATTTTAATCAGATTGTCTTATATTTTGAGCTAAAGATCATATTTTCACTTTGGAAATAATAACAGTATAGTAAAAAGGGGAAACCCCGCCCATCTACAGCGGGCGTCTCCTCCGTTGTTTTTAATAATTAATGAAATGTGACGTATTGAACTTTAACTTGTCATATTTTGAGTTTAGTTTTTAATTTGTATGCGTCTTTTAGCAGACATTTTCAGAGTGAATTCCTGCCTTCCTCCATTGTGTGCCTTTTAGAAGCTGCTCTCTTCCTCTGTGTCATAGGCGACACACAGAGCGCCTTGACTCCAGCAGGAAGCAGCGCATTGATCTGCAACCTGGGTGGTTTCACAGGATCAGATGCTGTTGTGTGTTCATTTTGTCTGTGTGTGTGGGGGTGTGCGCGTGTGCGTATGTGTGTGTGTGCATTCCAACAGTGCAGCAAAGCTCCACATTTACTGCCTGATTAGTATGTGTGTACAGGGCTGTCGTTGTGTGTGTGTCTGTCCCACTGGGAGCCATGACAGGCAGGTCATGTAAGGGTGTGCCATGCACCATGTTTGCTCTCCTTCTTGGTGGTCTTACTACTACACGTGTCCTTCTGCAAAGCCGCTTTTTAAGGCCAAGGCAATTTATCTTTCATTGCTGAGATAGTGGACGCAGAACAAGTTAGCTAGCCTGGCTAGTTAACAGAGCTTCGCAATGAAATGTGACATGTTGAACTTTAACTTGTCGCATTTGGAGGCCACATTTTGGTTTGGTAAACTTACTATGCTAGCTTTGGCTTGGCTGTTAGCTTACAAGCTAGCTTAGCTAACAGAGCTAGGCCTTTAAAGATAAAGCTAACAGAATAAAATAACATGTTAGCTTCATAATATAGCTAGTTCTGTTATTTGGGTAAGCTAACAAAGCCGAGCTAACTGAGAAGCTTGGAGGTTAGCTAAAAATGCTCAAGCAACACAGCTTCAGTCAGAATTGATGAGACTTTTCCACAATGTTGTATGTTTTTGTCTCTCGAAGGCTGTGCAGAAACTTATTTGGCTGCAACTGAACCCAGCCCAACAAAACCGACAGCAGCACCAACTTCTTTTTAAGATTGTTAATATCTGATCGTTTGTGTGTTGCACATTCAATGGTGGCTGTAGGAGTGCATAATAGCCCAATGCAGATTTTTATTTCAGTTCAATTCACTTCAATTCAAATAAAATCAAATTCCCTGCAGCCTATGATCCCGAAAATAAATCATATCAAGACAACACTTTTTGCTCAACTGTGACCACTCCTTGTAATTTGAACCCTTAGATGATCAAATGTGGTCATTAGAAAACTATGAAATAGCCCCTTAATTTAGCACCATTCAAATACATTTTCATGAATGCTAACTATAGCCTCATTTTTGGCTAATGGTCAGCTAGCGAGCATATTCTCAGTGCTTACAAAGTGTCTGACAGTATTAAGTCTTTTACTGAACACTGAAATGGCAGCCAGATTATTGGTTTATAAGTTGTGGAGCACTTATGATACTCCTACACCCACAAGCAGCAGAAACTAGTAAGACTGTGGAAAAAGCTACCAGGGCTATCATTTTTATTTTTTACAACTGGTGCTATAGTCAAATGGGCTGAATTTTAACATTTTTATTTTCAATGAGCCAATAAAAAACCGGGCTAATCGTGTTAAAAATAGCACGAAGCCTTAATTCGTAACTCTGTTAAAAACAATAATGGATAAGTGGCTTAAAAAAGGATCACTCAAAAGAAAAGCTGAATATACTGGTAAAAAGAAAAAGAAGCCATGACTTACCATGAGTTTTTGTTAAAAGGGTTAAGTTTGAGAAACACTGCTCTAACACTTTACCATGTGTTTCATTAAGCCCCATAAAATAACTAGCACAACTCAACCACAGTATTGTCAGTGAAATGTGATTTACTGGAGCAAATTATTCTCCAAATTAAACCAACTTTAGTGGAACAGTTGGGTTTCTGGCAGGCACTGCCTGTAGTGGGTGTTAGATTAAAAAAAGCCCATATCGGTTGATTAAATCAGTTGTTTTCTGTGTTGAGAGTCTAATTCTGCTGCATCGCACATGATTAATAAAAAGCTTGTACAGAAATGATATTAGCTCTAAGAATTCAAGATAATTTCTTTATTGTGTCTGTTTACACAAGAAAGGAGAAGCTGTGCAGGACATGACTAGATTTTCAATTTTTATCAAGAAAGACTTTTAACTAACGATACTTTTCTTTTGCTGAAGTATCTGAAAAGATGTGAGAGAAACATTCTGAAAGAGACAGATTTATATTTTCTTTCAGATTGTACAACAGTGGATGGCACCATGTGATATTTCTAATGACAAAGTAATAGCAGGCGGTTATGAAATCTGATCGGGCAATTTGATGCTCTGCTGCCTCTTTGTCTTGCTACACACATTTCTGCCCTGTTTATGAAAACTATGAAGAATTGAATAGAATTAAATTTTGCCTTCCCCGGGGAGTAATCATGCAACACTGCAGCTTCACGGTACTTTTCAGGCAGCTGGTAAAACAGTTTGGTGGCACACTTTGTTATTTATCCCATCCTCTTACTTATTTGCATCTTCAGATCTACAGCTTCATCTGCTGCTTGTTTCGTGCCTGTGACTCACTGATTCAGCACACAGCAGGCTGGGGAGAGAACATGTCCCTTTAGCCCCTGGAAATATGTTTTACCTGCTGTTAATTTAATAGGATGTTGGGACTTTACTGTGAAGCCTGATAACCATGGAAAGTTCAGTGCTGGATCAAGGGAAAGCAGCAAACAAGCCATATGAGAACACAATCTCATTGGGTAAAACAAGCACACTTTAACTTCTGAAGCTTCCCTAACTGCCAACCAATCAAACACTCTGAATTTGTTGTAGAGTTTACACTAAGACTGTTCAGTGAAACCCTCTTGTCTCAGCTTTCAGTCCCTGCGTTGTCTTCCAAGCAAATGTTGTAGCCTAGTTCTTCTCATTGTGGTTTGTTAAATGGGTTATGTGGTGTTCGGCCTGAAGAGCAGTAGAAATGGTTTTGTAACCTTTTCCAGACAGATACATGTTAGAAGCTGTGTTTCCACTGACGATACGAAAATAAATTTGCTTAATGGAAACATGGCAATTTTGAAAAAACAAGTTTTTTGATAAAATGTTAAGGGGAGGGGTTTTTTTAGCTGTCGGACAATCTGTTCGTAAAATTGCAATGGAGGCACTTTTATTCACATCACACAAATCACATGATCAACAAGATGTTACTACTGTCGCAAACTACAAAGAAGACAACAGGAAGTAGTTGGAAGATGATGACTCAGTCATGTTTTTTAATGACTGATTGCATGAACAAACTTATTCACCTGTGATTTTAATTGCGTTTCTTACTTAATGGAAATTGTTTATTTTTTTTAAATTAGAAGAATATTAACAAAGTTTTGCGCACATTTGAAATGGAAAAACAGCTACAACCGCGTTTCTAATTAGGTACTGAATTTCTTAAGGTGGGGCATGATGATTGTAGACTACCACAAGCTGACAGGTAGGTTCTTCTTAAGTCATTTCATTATGTGATGCATCCCGCAGTAATCCACCATAGGTGTGGCTAGAGAAATTGTGCTCAGCTTTACAAAAGTTCTGGTTATTCCCAATAAATTCATAATTTAATATTGCTCATAATTGTGTTTTTACATAGGACCATCTTTTTAAAATTGCTTTAAATATTTACTCAGGTACTCTTTACATAATATTAAAATCAGTTTGATGGTCTGAAGCACAAAAACAAAACAGCATAGAAATGTCAGAAAGGTCTAATTGGTTGACATAGGTCATCACCAACTTTAAGTTTCTGCCTCGTTTTTCGTAAGATACGTAGCTCTCCGTTTGCAAGAAATGGAGAGCTATTGTATTGTTCTTACAATCCAAGAACAATAGATGAACTGCCTAATCCGAACACAGGAAGCTAACCTGTCTGTGATCCTGGCCTCACTTGCTCTACCATTGAACGTGTTTGTCTAATGCCTGCAGGTCAGATTGAGAAGACTAAAATAAAGGGAAGGTATCTGACCGACAGAGACAAAATCTAAAGCTGCATAACAGCACTAGGACAATGCGGAGCTTTAAAGGGACTGCTCTGTAGGTTGTTTAATCCTGTCCTCCCTCGTTGCGTCTCAGATTCATTGCGTGACCTTTTGAGGTTGCCTCATTAAAGCCTCCCCGTGTCTCTGTGTCTGCATGTGTCCCCAGGCAGAGTGAGACGGAGCTTTGGTTTCCCCGGAGAGTTACATCCGCAGTGACAAGATGACTCTGGCAGGTAAATGCATTCGCAGCAGAAACTCATTTCACCTCACCGCTCTCTCACATGCTCATCCTGCCTATCAGAGGTACGCTGGTCAGTGGCAGTGACTAATCTCTGTCACCGCAACGCAGGACCGCATCATCACTTCTTTAAATGCTTGCTCATGATCCAGTTTAAGTAAACCGGTCTTTGTGTGTATATGTGTCCTCAGCTTATAAAGAGAAGGTCAAAGAGCTCCCCCTGGTGTCCCTGTTCTGCTCCTGCCTGAACCCACAGACTGCAGAGAACTCCCCTTACAAAGCAGAAGGTACAAACCGTTTATTCTATGGTAATCTTAAAAAAGTATGCACTGTAAATCCAGAAAAATGTACTTCTTACTTAGCGCTACGATGATCATATCTTGTTAGAAATGTCACTATTTGATCAATTATTCCAAAACAATGTCATCAAATGGCAAAAGATGCAGTGGACCTGGGCTGGTGCGTTATGAAAGACGTGGAGGTGATCGAGCTGAACAAGCGGACATCGGGCCAGGCCTTTGAGGTCATCCTCAAGCCGCCGTCCTTTGATGGCCTGCCAGAACTCAACACCTCCATGCCGCAGCGCCGCGACCCCTCCTTGGAAGAAATTCAAAAGAAGCTGGAGGCTGCCGAGGAGAGACGAAAGGTGAGGGCCAGAAAGGGAATGGCGTCATGGCCGCCTCTAACCAATCTGGGCCAGCGCTCCTTAGGGTTTGAGGTGCGGGCTATGACCAATTCATGTCTAACCTGCAGGAAGCAGAGTATAGTTTTCCACTTGGCTTTTTAAATATTATGGCTCATGTGGCCATAAGATTTAAAAAGGGGAGAAAAATAATTTTAAATTGATAGTAAAAATCTATTTAAATGTTAATGAAGTCTGTGATTCTCAACAACTAAAACTTCCCACTAGGCCTGCAACAACAAATTTTACTGGAAAATATATAGTCCCAGAAATTATTGCAATAAATGATAATGTTGTTTTGAAACAATCTTCAAGTGTTATGGCAAAATAATGCAAGATTGCTCTCTCAAAGACTAATAAACTGCAATTTTGTAATGAACACTCCACAAGGGGATTGAAAGACATTTCAAATGTCCAAACTAAAACACACACAAAAAAGTACCCCGTAGAGTAAATACATATAAACATAACTTCCAGACAAGATTCAAATAATGTGACAAAAATGCAAGAAGGCTGATTCACCTTCTTATTAGTTAAACATTTAAAGGGTCCATTCCTGGTTTTTTAAAGATTCTAGACTCAAAATCTGAAATGCCTGGAAATGTAAAAATTTGAACTATGTTGCTTTATATGAAACATAAATAGTATAAAATATTGTTTGAAATTTGTGACATATTCATTATTGTTGTGGAAATACAAAAGAAAAACATTTTATTGCTTTTGTGAATTCAGATGAGCTTAGATTAAGACATACATGAAAATATTGGTTGGAGCTATTTTACACTGATGACAGATTCTTTACAACACAGTTGGTGACAACTTATTTTTGTAATCGCTTCTTGCCTCATGGGCCAGTTAAGTCATTATACCCTCTAATGCATACTGTTGTTAGAGATGGCTAACTACAATGGTTTATGAGGTAGCCAACTATCAACTTATTTGTGATTAACCATCTATCACAAAATTGATTGCGATTTAAAGGTCTGCTGCAATGTTTTGACAGAAGTTGGTCTAAGATGGCCAAAGTCTAATTTTGTTTTGGCCAATCTCTGATTTCAAAAGAACTCCACTTCAACAACCTGAACTATCCCTTCAACCATGGTTAATTGTTGCTGTGCAAGAGCAAAAGAACAGGAAGCAGGAAGTAGAAGGAAGTCTATGGTGGGGTGAAAAGAAAGAGGGACATAGAAGTACAAAGACAACCACGCAATGAAACAAACACCATGGAAGAGACATTTTTGTCCATGGACAGAATGATTCGGTATGTAGAAGCAACAAACAAGTATAATGGGAAATTACTGTGAAGTCCTCTGTCTCCCTCTAGTGCCAGGAAGCTGAGTTACTGAAGCACTTGGCAGAGAAAAGGGAACATGAGCGTGAGGTGATCCAGAAGGCCTTCGAGGAGAACAACAACTTCATCAAGAACGCCAAGGAGAAGCTGGAGCAGAAGATGGAGGCCAACAAGGAAAACAGGGAGGCCCTGTTGGCGGCCATGCTTGAGAGGCTGCAGGAGAAGGTAGGACCCAGCAGGCCGCGTCTGTCTGACCAAATGTATGTATTTCCAAGCAGGGACGAATCCCTAAATGGAAATCTGTATTTCATTTCTGTCTACATTTTTTACCCATGAAACAAAGAATCGAATCCGAAGAAATGTGAAGCATTCTTGATCAAATCAAGAGGGAAACGAGATCACAACAGGGTCTGATGTTTTTCCACCAAGAGTTTTGAATATTTTTGGAAAGCCTGCAGCCTGTTGAGGAATTCTGCACGCTATTTGAAGCTTCATCCAGAGTCATTTGGCTTCACACATTTTCTGCTGCTTGTTCTAACTCGGTTGACGCTCTGACTAATCTGAGTTTCCGTTGAAAAAGCTGCTCAATATTGACAAATTCATGTTGCTTTTCAGTACAAGGTTCAAATTGACCTTAGTTTTACCTGAACACTAACTCTGAAAGAAGCTTTTCTTAAAAAAAAAAAAATCTGTGTAGCTTCTGGATTTAATTCTGGATTCCAGTGTATCACATGGCAAATGTTTGACTTTAAAAAAAATTATCTCAATCTTTCGGTCTGCTTTCTAAATTATAAATATATTCATCTGAAAAATATGAACATTAAGGAAATGCAAAGGACAAGGGTGTACAGACAATGGATGGATGGATGGATTAAGGAAATGCCAATGTTTACGTCAATAAGTGGTTTACCACTTGCTAATCAAGACAAACCTCTCAACACCCACAAGTATGTGATTTATTTAGAGCAGTGGGAAAGTATTGAGTGGCCCTAAATGATTAAGCTGTGATCACAGATCAACGCTGTTACTCAAAGTCTGAACTTTTCCATTTTTATATCTTTAGCCATGTGGCGTCTGACAAGCAGCATTTAAAATGAGTAATACCTCCTACACTGCATTTAATCATGTTTAATTTAAAAATACAGTTACTGTATGCTGTTCAGTGATACAAATCACATTTCTTTATGGGACTAGTGTCCTAAAGAAGCATAGTATAAATGGGTAAAAGTAGCATTTGTATTTGTGGGGCTTAGATTTTCCTGTACTAGCAGTGCTGTTTTAGATTTGAGATGGGTAAAATACTATTGCAAGACACACTAAATGAGAAATTAATGTTGTTAATGTCTTAAAATGTAAATACAACCCTAGAGCAGACTTGCCATTACTTTTAAAAATTATTCAGAGGCTTGGATCTATAATCATCAATGTTGAATGAGGGAAATAAAATAGTGTAGTTTTTTTTGTTCCTCAGGTGAATTTAATGTCCGTTTCTATCCTCACGACTGTTACCATTGAAGGAAGCTGTGCCTCCACTGTGGTCCAAGTCATTACTGCAAGTGATTTCATGAATGGTAATGACTTGTGTGTTTTCCCTCATTCGGTGTCTGTCTTTGTCCGACAGGATAAGCACGCAGAGGAAGTTAGGAAGAACAAAGAGATGAAGGAGGAGGCGTGCCGATAGATCCGACAGAGTCGAGAAGAGAGACACGAAAGGGAACAAAGGCAGCGCAAAAAAAAAGAAAAAGAAGAGAAAAAAGGACTTAACAGTGACTTGAATGAGCTTTCAAAAAGGCTTTTAAATTTGATGTTTGCTGTAAGACTTCTTATGCTGTACAAAGTTTAACCAATGCTTGATGTAGATTTCTCTCGTTCTTTCTCTAAGGGAAACCGGATGGGGGTAGGCTAGGTGGGTGGGTAGGTAATGACATTAACACCGACAAGTGTTCAACAGCTATGATTTCTTCTATGTTGCAGAATGAAGCAAAATCTTACTGCAGCTCTTTCTTCTTTGTAGTTTCTGTCAGAAAGAAGAACATTCAACTCGCCTGAATTTATTTTATCTCATTACCGTACGTTGGTTTTGCAGCAACACAGACAGAAAGATAAATTCTCTCCAACAAGATTGCAACTCTGGAACGCGGAGCTGTAATTTGAATTGTTAGCTCTGTAAACATGAGGAGTGCATTGACGTTCTACGAACTGGCCTTGGAAAAACAAAACAAAACCAAAAAAAAAAATCCCTGGAGCCTTGTTTCAACACAACAAATAGAAATCCAAAAGCTGTTTATGGTTAGGACTCACCAAAAAGTATGAAATTTCTTTTTTCTCTTCCAATGTTGTTTGTGAAATAGGGTACGAAAAAAGCTTAATAAGTAGAGGGTTCATCTGCCATTACCAGGCTCCGTGAAACATTTGTGTAGTGTAGTATTACATTCATTTAAGTCTCTTCGACTTAGAGCACTGATTGCACTCTTTTTTTTTTCACTAAGCACAACTCAAAAGCACACATGCATACCAGAGTTCTCATACACAGTGAAGCTGAAAAGACAAAGGAAAAGGCAAAGCAGCGGTTAACCTCAGTTCACAATTTGTTACGATTCCACGGGTTAAATGTCGAGGTCTGTCTGCTTGACGAGTGTCTCTGTGCTTCTTTTTCATTTTGAAGATGAACTGAAACCGAAATAGAATTTGCAGGAGATTGAAATGTGCCCGAACAACTCAGTCATACTGACTTTATCCTGCCTTCACTTAAAATGTCTAAATGTTTATACTGTAACTGGGGAGGAAACGGGGTGGCTTTGGACTTGCTGTAACTGTGTGTTGATGTGTATCTGGAATGAGGGTCTGATTGTATTCATTTGGCATGATTAGTAAAGAAAGAAAAGCTTACATAAATTCATAGTTTGGTCTCTTTATTTTCTGGATGATTAGCTCTAAAACCATCAAAACTGAATCCCAAAATATAATTTTTCATGGATTATTACAAGAAACATGAATTTACATCAAACATGAGGAGAATTTACAATCCATCAACAATTTGTGGATTTCCTTCAATTAAGTATATGTGGCGTTTATTGTCCTTTCACACAGGCAACAATTTTCAGCAACAATTAAAATGTACCTGCACTGTGGTTTAAAACATATGTAAGTTTTAAAACCGTATATATATATATGTATGTATGTATA
>CAEGAE010036111.1:0-98160 GCA_903067095.1 Girardinus metallicus | reverse complement strand
TATTGTCAATGTGTTTCTTCCTATTGAGCAGTGAAAGTAAATAAAACATGTTACAATTCCTTTGCTTTAAGTATTTATTTACTGGAGGGTTTTTGTTTGTGCTGCAGAGCGACAGCTAACAGTTAGTAGCTAGCTCCTCACTTCACCGGCTCTATGGAGAGCACATTGTTCTAACAATAATGGGGGGGGCACCCAAAAATTAATTTTTATTTTTTTCTTGGATGAATGGCAGATTTACTTTGTTCTTTGTTTCTATTGCCTTTTTTATATTGATATTGTTTAAATACAAGGGTTTCTTTCACGATTTCTTTTGGGGGGACAATTCCAGACTTTTCCAAAATTGGGGGATCCGGACCCCCTGGGATTTACGCCAATGGGAACAACATTTCATCCATACATCCATGTTCCGTATCTCCAGCAGTCATTGGTTGAGAAGCAGGATACGCCTCACTTGTCCCAAATAACAAAACATTTAACCTGAGTTTACCTGTAGGATGAAGCCAGATTACCTGGACACAACATGCATGTACAGAGAATTCCTCTATGTGAGTGCGCAGCTCACAAGCCTGTCCCTCAATAGAATCACCAACTTAATGGGGCGGATGGGTCTGAGTGTTCCTATGATCCTGAGTGCTGTGTTGCATGAGGCTTCAGCTGATGGTCTGCAGTGGCAATCTGATTTCTGCAGAAGAATCAGACTGAGTGCAGATCAGTGAAGGAGAACCACTTTGTTGGTTTATGTTGCCTAATAGACACCGGAAATCTCTCTTACAATGTTTTGAATCATTTTTCAATTTCTTATTTGTAAAAAATTTTTTGAGTCAGATGTTCTTTCTTCTTTAAAATTGTATACCACATCTTTCACATTAAATTGAAATGAAATATATGTACACTGTGTTCCAAATTATTATGCAGATTGGATTTAAGTGTCAAAGATTAAATTTTTTGTCGCGCTATTAAATTCATAGATGGTATTGTGTGTGGGCTGCATAGTGGCGCAGTTGGTAGAGCTGTTGCCTTGCAGCAAGACGGTTCTGGGTTCTATTCCCGGTCCGGGGTCTTTCTGCACGGAGTTTGCATGTTCTCCCTGTGCATGGTGGGTTCTCTCCGGGTTCTCCGGCTTCCTCCCACAGTCCAAAAACATGACTGTCAGGTTGATTGGCCTCTTCAAATTGTCCCTAGGTGTGTGAGTGCATGGTTGTTTGTCCTGTCTGTCTTTGTGTTGCCCTGCGACAGACTGGTGACCTGTCCAGGGTGTACCCCGCCTCTCACCCGGAACTGGAAAGGCACCAGCACCTCCTGACCCCATTAAGGGACAAGGGTGTAATGGAAATGGATGGATGGATGCTGTTGTCATTTGTTTGTACAGTGTGTTTAAGACAAGCCGAAGGAAAAACACAATTTGTCCACTTCATAAATATGAATTCATTGTGTGTGAAACAGCTTGGACTGCATTCAGAGCCCCGGTTCTGTGAGTGCAGTTCAGAGACAGCAGGAGCCCCTTTCTTTTCTAATGGCAGCAATAACTCACACACATACACACACATGCTTTAATGGCTTTTATAATGAATGGACCAAGATAGTGGGCTAAATGGGGGGTTGCCATGGTGATAGGGTCAATCGATCAGAAAGTATCGATCGGTCATCGATAAGTTCCAGACGGCGAGTGACTGGAATAGAGAATGAGCTTTGTGTGTGTGCGTGCGTGTGTGTGTGAATATGAGGACTGCAGACATTTCTCCACAGCAGTTTGTAATATTGCGACAGTGCGTTCACGTGTCACGGCCCCGCCCTCTGCTCTGTGATTTTGGGAGACGTTAATGTCTACGGTAACCTTAGTGTGGCCTGTTAGTCACCCCTCGTGATGCCTGTTTGGAGGATGGAACAAAAACTGTCTTTAGAGCGCTGTCTGAGCCAGATTACCATTACAGGCAAAGGTCTGGATAGAGATATTCAGCGTGCTACACAGCAATTTAACTCATTATGCCAAATGGCATTTTAACCACCTGGAAATTACAGGATGTGGTCTGTAATGGACAAAGACATTAGTACAGGCCTTTAACTCGCCCAGAAGCCAAATCAATTCCCCCGAAATGGAAAGAGAAGACCTATTAAAACATGAATATGGCCTATTTTATTCAATAATGTACAAAACAAACCGCCACTGTAACAGGTGACGGTAGGTTAGGGGAAGTGTCCTGACAACGGTGAACACTTTGTCATCTATGTAAAGAATTGTTAAAGAGTGGTGTGAGAAGTCAGACACATGCTAACAACCACATTTAGTTTAAAGTGGAAAAAGCAACAGGAACGGAAAACAAAGTGTGTGGAAAAGGAGCAAGGTTTAGCATAAAGGATGCTAAAGAGACCCACCTGGTCGCAGGTCAGTATTTGTGGATTCACCTATTCATAGATGCTTCTCTGACATCTCCAAATCATTTACCAGAAATTCACTTGATCACTGGTTTTGTGTGTGTGTGTGCAGAGCTTATCTAAAATATTGAAAAGAAAATGTAGCTGAAGCAGTTGAAGTGCCTATAGGTTTGATGTATTTGCATTGAGTATTTTTCATGTTCTCATTTGTTCAAAGCTGCTTAACGTTTCTTCAGCAGTGAATAACTGCAGCGTTTGTGGGCGGAGCAACGGCACTGAGTTACAAACTCACTATAACCATTTGGGATGGCACTGAATGGCATCACTGTTGCCTGGATGTTCGGACAAACAAACCGCGAATCCAATGACGACGTCTGAAGATTTTGCCATTCAGCACTTTGTCAGCTAGGTATCATATAAAACATTTCCTCATCTTGAGTTTATTTGCAGTTGGTAAACAACAGTCGGTGGGCATTAAATTGTACATATTAATAACCTAAATCAGCCGAACGCAAACAAAATCAGCTATTCAGACGCACAAACATTTCCCCCAAAGCGGAGTGCTGTTGTAAATATAGTAGTTTCACGTAATTTGTGATCAGTGCCGTTCTTTGTGAAGCCAGTAGTGTGTATCAGTTTGTCTCCATAGCTGACTGTATCGCTCCACCCCTACTCTGCACAGATAACGACATTGTTAAAGAGTTAATAAAGGAGCAACAAGGCGGAGCTTCTGGGAGAGCAGGAGTTTCTTAAAGAGACAGGAGTTAAATTACAAAGTAAAAATTTTTAAGTCATATTTGATAAATATAGCTTTTTTATAACAACTGAATATAACATAATTGCTTGGAAGTGCCATCTTATAGCACAATGTATGAAAAATACACAATACTGCCCTTTTAACATGTTTCACTGGGCCACTTTTTAGTCTCAGTTTCAGACTAATTTTACTTTTAAATTAAATCAGAAAAAACTGGCCATGTAAAAATATATTTTCCTTGCAAAGGAAGCAGGAAAGAAAGAGTAAAGCTGATGTAAATATGCAGAGACCAGACCACAGGCGCAGCGTGATGATGTACTCTGTTATGCTAATTGACACATCAGAACACATCAACTAACAAAACAACATTTAACCAAATAGAAGTAGGAGTGTGTGCATTCATTTCAGCATGTATTTATAGTTCGATCCTGTGTGGATGAGAGAAAACCTACATTAGCTTTGTAAAACTTGTTCCCATTTTATGTTTTTAAAATATATTTGCTCATAGCAACACAAGTTTTATTCGTTAAATGATACTGAAAACCATGTATTATTTTCCTCCAAATTCAGTATTGTGTCCTACTTTCACAAAAAAATCAAAGTAAAACATTTAGAAGTTTAATGGTAACAAATGCTTTTATAAAGAGCTCTGGATAGAAAACGGAGGAAACTGTTGAAAGATGGCTTCATGAAAAGACTTGAGTATTCCCTACGTTTGATTTACTGGAATAGTTAACAGGCGCTGCTTGATTTAAATGCCATAGGGACATACTTTCCTCCCACAGTGGGTCTAATTAACCTCAGAAAGTGGGAAAAGTCCACATTAGGAAAACGTGAGACACCAAAAGGCGAGTCTGTTAGAGAAATGATCAAGAGTCACATTCACAACATGTCAAGTATGAAATTAAACATCTTGTAACATCTAATTATTTTTACTGAACAATTATTGATCTAATAACTGCAACTTTTACACATTTATCAGAATGCCATAAATATTTTTGACACAACCCCTGGCTTCCATTTTTTTCTGAGTGGAGCAGGTGAATTATGCAGAGACAATTTAACGTGTAGGAGAGTGGGGAGGATATTCCCCACTTTACTGATTGTCATGGGTAAATTTAAAAAAAGTTTTTGCATTCGTTCAGTGTTTTGGTTATGTTAGTGTATTTTATGTTACCATTATCTTGTAAAGCACCACCATAGGATGTGTTGTAGCTGATGGTCTTACAGGAAAAAAAAACAACTCATTCAACCCCAGCAGACTGAGTCAGTGTAGCACATCTAATCATCCTCATCTCCATGACAAGGGGGGAGATTTTACCACACCAGGTCTGTTTCTTCCCATCTTTAAAAAAATTAATTGTCGGCTAGTTTCTTATGAATACGGAAAGATAATTAAATAAGTATTCACCATTCCAGAGAAATTTCTTCAGCAGTTTTTTTTTTTTTACTTATAATACAAAATGAAAGCTAATTCAACTTGTTTTTCATCATTCACTGATCTCCCTACAGTACTGTAGTATAGAAATGGGTGGGGGAGATTATCACTTTCCACTTTTCAACAACTGGAATAATCAATTTAATGATTTGATTCGGAGGGATGATCTAATGGCAATACAGTGTCCAGTTAGTGTCATTGTGACATTATTAATAAACTGACATTTGCTGCATTTCCATCGACCGTATAATTATGCAAAATGACATTATGAAAATTAATTTGCTTAATGTAAAACAACAATATCGAAAACACTCACTTTTGATTATAAAAAGATTTTGCACTAGGATGTAATGGTTTTTCGGCTTTATTGAAATTAGCCTATTTTGCTAATTGCAATGGAAACACTTTTTGCATCACACGACTTACAGTATGTGATCAACAATCAAGTGCAACTACTGGCAGAAAAAACAATGAAGACGACATTAAACCCCTCTTCTTCGGTGTAAATACCATGTGTTTCTTGGCTGATGGAGAGAAAATAAATTGAACAACTTCATGATTATTGTTGCCTTGAACATTCAGACAAACTGCGTCACCTCTGTCTTCATAAAGCTTTTGCGTTGTTGTGGTGTGTGGGCGAGTGGAAGAAGAAGAAGAAGAAACAGTAGCCCTATTTACAGAGTTATCTTCATGGTAAATGTCAATCTGTTATCTTCAGCTTCTGCTGTTGTAATTAACTTCTGGAGTACTTACCAAAGAAAAGAAAACAGAAGGAACCTTTGGGTATTTCTATGGTTACAGAAACGTTCAAACCCATTGCAGCCAGTGTATAATGGCTTGTAGAGGGTTTCTTGATGATTCCTTTTCAGTGTTTTGCAGTGGGTGGAAATGGGTTGTGCTGGGTAGTAGCGGTTATGCTAATTTACTGGAGATTAAGAAAAAAAATACAACTTTCCTAATGCAGTTAATCATGAGCCATAATAATGGATCAACAAACCAGGGTACATTTGATTTTCACTTTTGGTAAATGGCTCCTAATCGTCTCTGAAGAACACATCAGCCATCAGAATGGACCACTTTGAACTTTATATCTGAAACTACACAACTTACATTTCATAGGCAGTAAATGGAAAATGTCTTAAGAATATCAGTCAGGACAGATTTTAACAGCAACATAACATAATAAGTGAACATGATGGGAATGAAAATACCTTCTTTTTATTTTCTTTCTTTTCCTTGCCATTTATGAAGCAGGAGTGTGTTATTAAGCAAAAGGTAGTTACTGATTCAGAGAATTAGACGTTTTCAAAAAACTTATTTTAAAAAACAAATAATTTGCAAATTTATGTGAAAAGCTAGCAAAATTGCACTTTATTGTGCTGCCTGACTGATGGACATTTTATGATTCCGGTCATTATTGTCAGAATATATTCCCAGAAATCCATCGGTTTCCACTGTTGAAAATGACCAAACAGTTCTGAGAAATCTGCTTTTGGAAGAACAGAAAAATGGTTACTGGTCACTTATAAACAGTCCTTTAAGACGTGTTGTCCAGTGTATTGGCTGGCCTCCAAAATATATTCACTGATAAATTCAGCACAACTCAGAATATCTGATGTTTAATTGGACACAGATTCTTGACCAATTCCAATTTTCATTAAAAAAAAAAGATTAAGCACATCAGAACACATCAGCTGTATAGTTTAACCAGTGCTGTATGTTAGAACATGTCTGTTCAGACCAATTTTAGAAGCACAAGGTTCATGGAAATAACTGCAAGTTCATGAGAGTACACTTAGAAAAATTACTCAACAAAAAAAGGTCTTCAACAGAAGAAACCTTTGTTTTATTTTTAAAAAGAATTACAGTACAAGTTGCATTTGTAAGGACCCAAGATTCCTGGACAACATTCTTTACATATTCAGCAGTAAAGTAGTTATACTTGCCCCTAAAATGCTTTGCCGTGATTGGTTAAAACCAAAAACAGCACATAAACTGCAAACCAGCTGTGAAACATGGTGGTGAAGAGGGAGGCTTTAGGCTTGATGATGTTGTTACATGAACATTTTTAATGTTCACAGATAAATATTTTCTTTAAACATACATTCCTTGTCATTTTAAATTAGTGACCAACAGATAAAGGTAAACATGTATAGGTAGAGTGGATCTCAAGAGCCTACAAATCCCCCTGAAAATGCCACATAATTCCTCTTGTAAAAAAATTTGACAGCGATTAATACATTTATTCAGTTTTATCACCTTTCCTATGAAATATATCTTTTACAAATGCACTCAAATCAATCTGAGTGAGGTGAACAAATGGGAGAGTGGATCCAATTGGAAAGTTGTAGGTTCATCTCCAGCTTCTTCTTGTTATGTGTCAATTTGGGCAAGGCACCTATTGTGTAAAGTCTATTTTTTGAGCTTTACATTATATTATTCCCTCATCAAAAACATTCCTACATGTTTGAGAAATACTTTCATCTCACTTGGCAACCATTCAGCTGGGCAAAACGGCTGGGTGGACCTACCTCCGCCTTCGAGGCGCTCAGTTTCACTCAGCTCCTTCAGACTAGCCAGCAGCAATTAGCAAACACTTGCTGATCTCATTATAGGAGCTACTTCTTAGTGAAATGCTGGTAAAAACATTAAGGAGTTAACAGAGGAGCCATTTTGTGATGACTTCCTGAAGTTTTAGAATGAGCTAGATTTTCTTAAAGAGACAGAGGCCCAATGTCAAGACGTTAAGTTATAAAGTGAAATTTCTTTTAAATCATGTTTTAGTTATCATTTTTATATCAATGTAACATTTGTTGATTGTGCTATATATAGGCACCATCTCGCAGGAAAAAAATTACCCCCTTATATCACAAGATGCTCGCCAAAACACATATTGGTGTGTAAATGTGTGTATTACCACATTAATTTCTGCTTGCTATGTGTCAAAAATAATGACAGATTATTCGTATAAGGTATTTTTATTTCTATCTTCAAATTCAGAAGTTTACATACATTAAAATTATTCTGTCATAAAATAATTTAGTATGTCACAGCTTTGTAAGCTTTGAATGTGTGACATCATAGAAAAATCAGAACAAATCAGGAAAAGTTTCAGGAAGAGAATTGTCTGGTTCATCGCTACATGCAATTTTCCAGATACCTAACTTTGGCACATTTATAAGTTTAAACAATAAAATGGTAACATAGAAGAAAACAAAACTCCCTTGCTAGGCTGAAGCTGTCAAGAGTGTCATTGTCTACAATGAAGCAAGTTCTGTACTAACACAGAACTTGCTTATTTTTACATCATTTCCTGCAAAAGTCAGCATCTCATAGAAAAAAATGTCTCCATTCTCATTTTATAAAAGTGCTTCTTTATTTTAAAACTTAATAACACAAATAAACTGGTGGTTCTATACAAATGACATTTCTTATAGTAGATTTCTTGTACAGTATATTTATCAGAAACTTTTCAGAGGATCATGTAATATTTGCTGCCCTGAGCAAATTTTATTGAGGACTGAGGGCAAAAACATGAGTTGTAAAGTTTGCACATCCCTAGAGAGAGAGAGTGAAACGTTTTGCAGCCTGTGTGATGCTGGCAGACTGTAACCATGAGAATCAACTGATTTAGTTAAAGATTGTTCACACTTATACAACCCGGTTATTACACCTTTATGTTTCCCTCTAACAGATTTCTTTGTTTTCAGTTCAAGACAGCAGGAGAAATATATTACAGAAATGGATTTGAGATGATTTACTGTGACCTCATTTTTTAGCTCCAGAATAACTTGACATTTTAAAAGGAGTTCATAAACTTATAAAAGCATAAGCATAAAATGAACTCCAGATTTATGGATTTCACCCTCTGATTCCGCCTCTCATTCTTGTCAGCCTGTCGGACTGAGCCCAGAAGTAAGCGGAATGAAGTCAGTCACTGGCCCTGCTCCTGCCTCAGTAGAAACAAGTCTAATTATTGATCCGTGATCAGATTATTGCTCATCAGCTGTTTTCTCACTGGCAGGACGGCAGCACGTTTAATTAACGCGGCCTCAAATGGTCACAATGCTGCAGCAGTAGCTGCAGTAGCAGCAGCTCCAGGGCCATCCGCAGCGCCTGCAGCCGCTGAAAACCCTTCAGCCTTGTCACAAAGCCACATCAGAGCGATGCAGACTTCCTCAGGTAATTAACTGGGACCGCTCTCAGCGAGGCCATCACACAGCTCATCATGACGCCGGCAGGGGAGTTTTGTCACGTTCCCTGCAGCCTTAGAAAATACCTTTGTCCTGACACTTTTGACAGCCGCCGCAATTTCAGGGAGATGAAAAGTAGTTGTCAACTGCTGCGTTTTAATAGATACACTGACAAGCCGATGTTCAATGTGGGGCGCTCTCTGACAGAGTGTCTGCTCTCATTTGGTTTCGGGCCGCATCATCATTTTCTCAGGCATCAGTAGTTTTTGGATCACATTAGTGCAGCCGGAGAGAAACTGTAATTGAAAAATTGAAAGGGGTAGAAATAAAGACACTTGATGAAAGAGAAAAAAACAAAACAAGCCGTCATCTCAAACCATTTGGTCTGGCCTTTCTGTTCTTATACATGTTCAGTATTCTCTTCCATGTAAAAAGTCCAAGCAACTGAATTCATACATATTGAACTAGTTTAAATTGTATTATGTTGCAACAAGCTCAAAGCTGAATTATGTAACAAGAATATGTTTGTTACGTATTTGCTAAAACTACCACCATGTTTTTACCAACATGATAATCTTCTCCACCTCCTCCTGGAGCTACTATTGCTGACTGAAGAAACACACTGCTCATGACCAAAAACAACCAATCAGAGCCAGGAGGAGGGTCTTAATGCTGTCAATCAATTTCATGATTGTTAAATGTGCCAATGGCAGAGAAACTACTTACCATTCCAGGAAAACCATTTTTTTCTGCATGCTCTGCTGATGGAGAAAAGCTGCAGCATAAATAAAAATCTACTGAAAATGGAGCAATGAAAATGAGGCATGGTCTTTCCTCTGGCCAGCAGTGCTTCCTGTAGATTTTATAATTGTCAAAAAAAGTGACCAGTTTTCCCTCCATTTCAGTTTGACTACTTTGTATTGCAATTTCATATAAGTCCACCAAAAATACATAGTTTGAAATTTTGCAGTGAAAAAAAAATGTAATGGGATATGAACACTTTTGAAAGACACAGCTTATCTCTATATAGATGTACTGGTCTGGCATTGACATCATGTAAAGGTTTGATTTTTAGATGTGATGTCACAGGCTGTGGAGCTTCAGGGAAAGTAAATATTTGAAATCTTGTGTGTTTCATAAGCTTCCCATGACAAACTCTGGCTTCTCGCATGACAAATGATTAAAATGCTGCTTTATTAAGCATTTTTACCACATTAGTAAACTTGTAACTAAAGTCATCATACTGTTTGAGTGAAGAAACCTATTTGAAAAAATACTGCAGCACTACTTCATCATTTGCTTTTAAAAATGATAAAATATTTTATGTTATAGGTTTCACATTATAAGCAGGTTGCTGTCTATTGCAGAAGCAGTATTCAGTTTTTATGCTCCTCTAATCTGGAACAAAACTCCAGAAAACTGCAAAACTGCTGAAACACTGATTTCCTTTAAATCAAGTCTAAACACCCACCTGTTCAGAGTTGTATTTGATTCATACTAACTGGAACACTGATTAATATATGTAATTTATATTTCCTGGATGATTTTCATGATACATTTGACAAATTGTAATGTTTATTGCTTGTTTCAAAACTGGTCACTGCATGATGTTTTTATGATGATGAAGAACTTTGAACTGCCTTGTTGTTGAAATGCGCTATACAAATAAACTTCACTTGACATCTACCGTTAAAGTGATTTATGCAAATATGTAAAAGATATTTAAATCAAATCTAAGAAAACTAAATCAGTCATGTGACCAACGGACTCATTAAAATACACAAAGAAAGCCTCCTGAAAGCATTTCCTGAAAAATACACAAGTCTGGTTGGTTTTCTTTTTATAAGTTTTAAACAACTTTCCTTGTCCACTGTTTGCGTTCTTTATTTGTATTTGCAGTGACTAATTGCAGTCTGAACATTTCTCTTGTAAGCTCTTTGCCTTAGGCGCAGAGAGAACAGGTGCAGAGATTCCCCTTGCAGCCTATTTGTAAGAGCAGGGCAGGAAAAAGGTGAAGATTCTCTCACTGTGCATAAAGAAATGCTTTGATCAGCAAGGATAAAAAGCCTCTGCTCTGCAGAGAGCGCATTGTGGCATATGAAGAAGGTCAGAAAAAAATAAACTAACAAAAGACCAAGCCGTATTGAGGATAAGGAATGAAAATAATAGAATAATATGAAGACAGAAGTCTCTGAGACAAATGAACTGTTTGCCAAACCTTCTTTCTGTTGTTTCCTGAAAGTGCATGGTGGACAAACAGTGCTATTGCAGTTGTTAATTTGCATGTGTTGTGGTTGAACCAAGTTGAGTCTTGACTACTGTAGTGACACTGATGGGCTTCAATAGTTTCTATGAATTCAGTTCAGATTAAGGATGTTTTCCCATGTGATGATCCAGTAGACTCGGTTCAATTGGGCACCAAAATTTTCAAAATTTGTTACATTTTCAGCTATCACACTGCACTGTCGAATGCATCAAACTGTTTAATAAAACTGTTTCCCCCTCGCCTGTGGTGGCGCTGCACCACAATCCACCGACGGAAACAACATGAAATCATCTGAACAAGAGCGCAACTTCCTCCTTCACAAAATGTAAACAAAAATAGAGTCTCATCAGATTTTGGCAGTGTAGAATTTTTTCTCTTTTGATTGCTTTAATTGGAATTTTTTTTTCCCTATTTCAAAGTTGTGGCTGAAGTGGTTCTTGTACTTACAGTTTTCAGAGTGTGGATTCAAGTTATGTATACTCATCTGCTTGATGTGTAACAATATGCTGTGGGCTCCATTTCCTGCTTCATTATTAATTAAACCAAATGAAAATTCAAAGCATTGAATTTGTCAGTATTATCATTTTAAAAATTGACAGGTAAAAATAGATTATGGCTGGATTTTTTTTGACCCTATCAGTCAAAACGACGGACAAAAATACGTGTCGCACGACCTCTTGTTGGCAGCTTATTTTATTTAGGGCAATCGGAACAAAGAGAGCAGAAGTATATAAAGGTCTACACGTCTCTGTGTAAGAAAAAAAACATGCATCATTTTTCTTACATTTGATAAAACTTCACTCTACTTTATGTTGCTCTTTCACCAGAAATCTGAATAAAACTTATTGAACTTTGTGGATATAAAAGGATAAAATATGAAATGTGAAGTTAAAGGGAATGAATATTTTAGCTAGTTACTGCTAAACCTTTGAAGGCCTACATGAACTCACTACCTGCCTCCAAGCCAGAAATTACAACAAAAACCTTTGCCTCGGTTAGAAAGGCACAGATAACCAAACTTATGGTTAGAAAAGTTTAACTTTTTAAAATATACACATATTTTTAATATTTGAGCCAATATAATATAGATGTGAGAAATATTAGTTGTTTAAAGAGTGAATATGAAGGTCAAGAGATCATCTCAAGCTTTAATATAACAATAACGATTTATTTGAACTGTGATTTAAAGAGTAGAACTGTACAATATGCTACTATTTCCAGTGTGAGCATTATTCCCTCCTGAGAACTGAAGAAAAAAAGTGTCTTCCAATTTCTGTATTTATATGATTTCCTACATATTTAGGCCAAAATGAACACCTTACCATTTTATCGTATTTTTTTATATTTTTTAATTTAAATTTCACAGCATGTCCAATGTAGTGGACAACAGGACGATTTCAGTCTAAATTAAGGCAAAATTTAAAAAATGGAAAAATGTACAGATTAGTGATTAATGAATGACATTAACCCAAGAAGAGGTCAAGTTTGAAAAATAAATTTAAGACATAAGTGTATGGGCCGGGTCTCAGGAGGATATGAGTTACTTCTCAGTCCAAAGCAGCTTAATGGACAAACATAGTAGTGATGACTTCCTGAAGGCGGCGTTTCGGAAAGAGCACGAGTCTTTAAAGAGACAGACGCCCAATTTCAATGTGTCAAATTTCTCTTAATAATTTTTGCTATATGCAACATTTTAATACAAACAATACAGGCACAAATAACATATGTGCCTGGAGAACACATAATACTGCCCTTTAAGGGTAACACGGGAGGCCAGTTGAACACCAGTTCACAACCAGTTCAGATTATTTGCGATATAAGAAAATGCAGAATTTCCCTTCAGCAAATATGAGTTGCTTTGTGTTGATCTATCACATAAAATCCTGCTAGACTAGAATTTGTGGCTATATGGTGACAAAATGTGAATAAGCTCCAGAGTATACTTTGGTAAGACAGTAAACATGTTTTTCTGTCATTCTCATTCCTTTACTTATGGCAGATCCGTATCGCAAGATTTTTATTTCCCTCCCACAGGAGATTTCTCTTCCAAGTTTTTTCAATTTCCCTCTTCTCAGGCATGAGATTACAGGAGAAGACGGTGAAGCTACCAGCGGAGCACACAAACACGCGACGAGCGGCACATGTACATCTGCTTCAGTGAGCGCATGAACATGGATGATGACACAGAGGAAAAACCGGATGCTGACTGGAACAGTTAGCTGAATGGGGGCTCATTTAGATGGAATGGCCTTTTCGCTCCCAACCTGCCTCTGTGTGTGCGTGTGTCTATGTGTTGGTGTGTTTTCACCATGCAGAGCTTTGGGAATAAGACACTATTACCTGAACGAGTCCATGAGAGGCAGTGTAAATATTGACAGAGAGAAGAGATAAGAGATGGGGAGGAGATATGAACCCTGAGGGGGTTGTGGATTGATAATTTAATGGTTTCACTGGGAGAAGAGATTGGATTGAGAGTAGAGAAAGAAGGTTGGGGGGGGATTTGAACCCTTTGTGTTTCCATAGCGACATAAGGCTGTAAAGCTGCAGTATGCAAATTTCATAAAAAATATGTTTTTTACTGACTTGTTAAAATTATTATGATGTCGTATCAGTATAAGACAGACAGATTGTGGAAAAAAAGATCAAGCTTCTCTGGCTTTTCCAGTACTAACTGCAGAAATATACAACTGTTTCTGATAGGTCAGAAACAACCTATCAGAGCCAGGAGGAGGGTCTTAGTGCTGTCAATCACTCTCATGCCCCTTCCTGCTCTTTGCTACACTACAGCTGCTTAATCACAACATAGCCTGCCATGAATGCTAAGGCTAATTCTCATGGCTACTATGAGTGTGGATAAACAGTTTTCCTGTAATGGTAAGTTGTTTCTCCACAGTCAGCACATTGAACAGCGTGTACACAAGGATGAGTGTCAGTGTTAATCCCCTCCTCCTGGCTCTGATTGGTTGTTTTTGGTCAGTGTATTTCTTCAGACCCCAATAGCAGCTCAGGAAGGAGGAGGGCAAGACTGATCTTTTCACAGAAATCCATCTCATAACATTCTGTCACGACATGAGAGGCAGTGTAAATATTGACAGAGAGAAGAGATAAGAGATGGGGAGGTGTCAGGTTAATCCCCTTGGTGATTAACACTAGTTTAATCACACTGTGATAAACTGTTTTAATAAAATGTCACCAGTTTGTAAAAGCCATATCTTTGTAAAAGTTACAGTACACACTGCAGCTTTAAGAAGAGTTCAGCTGCAAAGAATATGCATGGAAAACAAAACAGTCGAGTGTGACCCGCCACCGGCATCACCGCATCCAACGCAGAAATACAGCAAAAAAACATTAATTAACTTTTATGCATTTTAAATGAGTCTTCTCAGCCAGTCTGGGTGGACTTAAAGGCATCTATGGACCTGCTTGTTGCTCTTTGAAGGACAATTAAATGTTCCTGATCAGAAAGGCAGAAAATTATGGGTTCCATCATGCAGTGTGGTGATGGCAGGGAGAGGGGGGCCCATCAGACTGAACACCAAACAAAGGGAGGGTCGCAGGTGGCATCTGGAGTACAGTCATTTTTCACACTTTAAACAGGCTTCAACATCAATACAAACAATTTGCTCCTAATCAATTTATGAAATCTGTTTTATTGATTGACAGAGAGGGGTAAAAGCTCAGCCACAGCATTCCCAGCCTCACCATTTAGTGCATGATGCGCTGCAGCAAACTTTGTCATAGTTCCTTGATGCTTGGGTTTTTGGCTTGCAGTTATTCTTATGGGTTATTTGTGCTTCATAGTTTCCGCTGTATTAGTTTTTTCTGTCATGTACATTCACATCATTCACTCTGGCGTTTATTCCATCATGTCGTTCTAGTGTCAGGCTGCGTTCACACTGCAGCCGGAAGTGATCCAATTCCGATTTTTTTGACGTAATGCGACCTGTGTCTCATCTTTTCATGACAGTCTGAACAGCACAGGTCGGATTCTTTTCAAATGCGACCCAGGCCACTTGTATATCCGATATGTACCCGATTCAAATGTGACCTAACGTCCAGGTCGCATTCACCGATACTCGACAAATGTCACTATTCAGAGTCTTGTTTTCTTCCGTGCCAGCTGGAAGAAAAATAACAACCATGGCGGATTGTAATGAGAATTAGTCCTGGTTCTGGTTGGAGAACAACTTCAAAATCGCAAGCTATGCTCTACCATTAGCATCCATGTTTACCTCTGAGCACTACTTCTTTATGCGTGACGTTATTGCGCCCTCTACTGCACATGCGGGACACTTTCAGGTCGTTTGCCCGTTCACACACAGGTTGTATATATTTGGAAGTGTGACCGGCCACGGCAAAAAAATTCTATTTGACAAAAAAATCGGAATTGGGTCACTTCAGGCTGCAGAGCGAACGCAGCCTTACTGTCTTGGTTTTCTTTTGTTTGTTGTTCATATCTTATGGCTACATTAGTGGCATTATAACCAGATAAAAACCAGCCCCTTGCTCTACGCTTTGCTTTGTTCAGGGGGAGTAGACCCTCATCTACTGAGGAACGAGTGATTCCTGGAGGCGTGGACTCTGTTGAACTTAAAATTTTGCGTGATTAACGTTTTCCTGTGACGTATGTTATGCGCTAGTTTGACACTATGAAGCTTATGGAAATTTCCTGCGCTGTAAACAACCATCCTCTACTGTGAAGAGAGAAATGCCGATCTGAACAGGCGGCTGTTGATGTTAATACTAGACGGACTTGACAGCTTTGTTCTCTTCCTCTGCTGCCATTGCTGAAACTACAGAGAAAATCGACGTCACAATTCCTCCTTCTTTAAACGGATTCGTCCGTTTAAAATTCTAATCCAAATCAGTGGGAGAAAGTCCAGGCTGAGCTGTAAGCGAGATTTGAACTGAGCAAAATAGCGCAGCAAGGGATTGGCTAGGCTAGGAAAATCCCTGCATCCCAGTCAGACTGGAAAGCCCTCCCAAGTCAGATTTCCCACTAGGAAAATGGGAAAGTTCATATGTATATTTGGGTTTCATTTTCCTGTGTTTTTCTTTCTTTATAATACCATCATTTGGTAAATCTGACCAAATGGTGGTATTGTTAATTGTTTGTAGATGTTCACTAAAAAGATGCATGAAGAACTCTGGCAAGAACTTCAGTCTCCTAAAGGAGTTCACACTAAACTTTAAAGCAGTTGTTAGAACTGTGTGTGTGCGTGTGTGTGTGTGTGTGCGCGCAGGCGTGTCATTGAGAAATGTTGCAGCAGCAAAGATAAGCAGTAAATCTGGAAAATGTGGGTTTTACTTTGAGAGTTACAAGCCCATCTGAGATCGACCAAAGCCTTTAAAGAGCCTGTTAAGCCGGAGACGTAGCAGCGCCACGCGGCTCCGCGCGTTTCACCGCGTCAGCATGGAGACAATATTTCCCCTCCTGCAGCTTTAGAACACATAATTAGTCGGCGAACGGAAAGTGAAACTCACCTGCGACGTTCCTTTTATATTCAACTGTGAGTCCGTCGGCAGCAGCTTTAATGATTCCTCCCAGTCAACAGTTTGGTCTGAGTGTCGTCTCACATCAGCAGCTCCTCTGCTAATGAGCTGCCGCTGTGATTGTCAGGCGGGCCTGAAGAGTTTCTGGAAGTTAGAGCTGAGTGGTCGATTTCAGGCGAGTCGACACCGAGGCTCCCAATGAAGTCGGAAATGTTTGCACCAGAGCTCTGCTTTTTGTTTGCTCTTTTTTTCTTTCTTTTTTTTTTTTTTTTTAAAGGTTGAAACTCTACAGCAAAACGATGAATCATCTTATCTGTAAAGCTCCAGAGTCAACAGAAACACCAGGATTTACCACATTATAAGATTAAGGCTCAACCTCCAATATCTAGTGTGGCTTTGATTATATATAAAAAGAAAATGGCTTCTTTATTTGTTTCTGTAAATGGCAGAAAACAGCAAAAAGCTCCAAGAGCTGAAATAACATTTTAAGTTCAACAAACAGCAAAAGGAAATGAAAGTTGTTTGTTCAACTCTTCGTTGGAGACGTGACAATTATTTGAGATGTTTGTTTGCTTTTTTGCTGAAGAAAAAAAAAATGAAACAGTTCCATGAGACAGATGGTTCTCATCATTTGTTTAAACTGCTTAAAGTATGTGCCCTTCATGTTGTTCTTATTTGTGAGACTTAAATGTTACAGATCAGATACCAGTTTTCATATCAGACAAAAAGCACCTGAGGAAATATAAATCAGAATTTTCTCAACAAAATTTGGACCTGTTATTTCTACCACCATTCTGTGGTTAACCACATTTTGTAAAGATTTCATTAATGATAGTCAGGGCCAATTACTAACGTAGAATCAATAAATCACTTAAACAGAACCTTTCAACATGGCTTCCTTGTTGTTGTGTTGTGTTTATGAGCCGGTTAGCAGGTTTTTTGAATTTCCCCCAGCTGCAGATTATTTCCTGTACAGTGGAAAAGCCCATTTTACATATTCTAGACCTCTTTAAAAATGTTACCACATTCAAAAACTGCTGCATTCTTCAATCTGAATGCCTCAGGTTACTCTTTCTGTCTCAGCATGGTGATTAGTCTCACTTCAGTAAGCACACCAAACATAACAGGGGGGCAAACCTCCTTCAAAATACTAAGTAATGATCATTTCAGGGAATGTACTTATTTATTCCTCAGTAGGATTATTTTTGAAATTACCTTTTACAGAACATTTTTAAAGTCTTTTTTCTTAAAATTCCATAATTTAGTCATATTTCTTGACCTTAACAGTGTAAACTTGATATTGAATTATTTCAGCATAATTTTATGGTCAGTGGAAACACGGCTGCTGATGTAATCCAGGTTCCTTTTTCTTGTCATATTAAAATAAAACATTTTGTTTATTAAAATGAGACGTTTTTTCATCTCGCATTCCCTCTTAGCATTCTGGTTTTAGTTGCACAGCTCTCTCTTGATCCAGCGATGCATTATCTCGGCAGGCAGACACACAGGAAACACGCTGACACAATGACAAGAATAAAAAGGCCTCTCAGTGGAAGTATGATGGAATCAGTGTTGTTGATTTGTCATTTGGTCGGCACACGGCAGGCGACTGCCAAACTGCCACTGATACGGTTGCCATGGAAAGAGTGCCGGTTTGGTACATGGGAGGCAGAAATCTGGTGGGCTGCTTTGATATCCAAACTCTACAAATTCAAGCACTGAAAAGCTGAAAAGTGAAGAATCCGAACCTTCAAAAATGTGTCCTTTTCTGTCCTTTCGGAGGCGGCTGTCGGTGAGCGATAATAATAATAATAAAAAAAGCAGCTCTGAGGAGACAATGCAATCTCACCGAGAATACCTAACACACTCGATGTATTTACCTATTATCTAACTGGAGATACAAGATGTGATAAAAAAAAAAAGGAAGAAAAATATGTTTCTCCTTCCTCTCCTCTCCTACATTTCTTTTTCCATATGACAAAGCAGTCCCAGTGACTTTTTAGCTTTAAAGTGTGACAAGAAAAATGAGAATTACACTGCATGAGGTTGAGTTTGTAATCTGAATCCATGATTTAACTAAGTTAAGAACAGTCTAACATTCAGGAGGCTGGCTGCTTTAGAGCAAGTGGAGCAGAACGTTTTTTCAGATCTGTATGTTTACCACATGCTTAGATAGGAAGCTAAAAACTAGTCAGTTACAGCATGTAGTGAGGTCCTTAAAACCAGTGAAAGACCAATTGTAATCTATAGGTACTATCAAGATTTGTAGTACTATTATAGTAATACAAGTGTACTCATTTCCACAAATCATTTCATCATTCAATGTTGGAAGTAATACTTTTTATTTCAATTAATCTGCCAAAGAAATTGGCAGATTACACATTATTTGGGAGAAAATATGTGTAAATCCAATGCTAGTTTACTTTTTAATAAAAACATTGAGATATAAGGAGATAGAATTTTGCACAAGGCAAGGTTTAGATTTACATGCAGAAATCTGGATGAAGTATTTTTATGTTTTGCTCCCAAGAAGCCAGCTTTGTGTTACAGTTTTAAAGTGTTCTTGATCCTTTCAAAGTTTATCTTTGACCCTCGGAGCCTTTTCAATCCAGTTCTATCAGCTGTATTAGCACAGTGAATTACCTACAGCCTATCGTCTTCACAAGACTAGACAAATTATGGAAAAAAAAGGACACAGCAAGCTATCCAATCAGCTGTGAAGTGACACTGGACCCAAGCCTAATGCTTCAGTTCATTATCTACCCTATGCAGTCATTTTTTAGCCAATAGCTAAAGTGTGTTTTTGTCAAAACTATAAAACAGTATCTAATTTAATTTAAGATTTCTGATTTTCTCTCACCAGCACTGATTCATTACACAAGTTTAGTTTCTATTCCTTTATGAATGTCAATGTCAACTTTATTTATAAAGCACTTTACAACAAACAGGTTGTGCCAAAATGCTGCACAAGAAGAACAAAATCATTGACAGGAGGAGGCAGAAAGAACAAAAAACACAGACAACATGATAAAAATAATGCTTATGCACCAAACAGTAGTTCATATTATCACCATTTTTGAAGTCCTTGGTGGAGGTACTGGAGAGGGGTCCTGCTTACTGGTTCTGTTGGGGGACTTCAGTGTTCATGTCAGTAATGAGAGTGATACTTGAAGGGATACAATTGGGTGGAAATCCACCTCCAATATGAACTTGAGCGATGTATTGTTATGTTAGACCTTTATGAATATAATTTCTAGGTTTAGCCAAGATGTTCAGGGATCTTATTTGATGCTCTCAGAATCTCTTCACTGCTTTTTGCAGATGTTGTGGTCCTATTGGCTACATCAGGTCATGATCTATAGCTTTCGCCGGAGCTGCCTGTAACCGAATGTGTAGTGGACGGGTTGAGGATCAGTGTCTCCAAATAAGAGGTCATAGCAAGGAAGAGGTTCAGTTTTGTATGAGGTCCTGGCCCAAGTAGAGGACTTTAACTGTCTTTCCATTTATGGGCCTTGTTCCCTCATCACCAAGCAGGTGATGAGGGAACACCTGCTTGGTGTTCACCCTCATCAAGCAGGTGTTTGATGAGGGAGCAAAGCCTTCATCAAACACCCATCAATCGCCCATCACCGGTTGATGGGCGGATTGGTACTGCTTAGTGAAGCGGGCGTTGTACTGATCTGTCAAGGTGAAGAGACAGCTGAGTCAAGAGGCAAAGCTCTTGATTTACCGGTTGGTCTAAGTTCCTATCCTCATCTATGCTCATGAGCTCTGGGTAGAGACCGAAAGAACAAGATCACAGCTACCATAGATAGGATAAGAAGCTCAGTCATCCAAGAATACAGCTGCTGCTTCTCCACATGGAGAGGAGTCTGTTGAGGTGGCTCTGGCGTGTGGTTAGGATGCTTCCTGGATGCCTCTGTGGTGAGATGTTCAAAGTACATCCAACCAGGAGGAGACCCAGAGGAAAACCCAGGACATGATGAAGGGATGATGTTTCTTGGCTGGCCTGGGATGCCTTGAGATTCCCCTAGAGGAGCTGTGGTTGGGGCTAAGGAGAGAGAAGTCTGGATGGACGGATGGATGAAGCCAGACTATTAAGACTCTTAAAACAGTCAACAGTACCGCCCCCCTCTGGTCAATTAGGTAATTTGGTCATTTACCTGTTTCTCCTCCTGCCTGTTTTAAATCTTGAACTAAAATGTTATTAATACTTATGCTGACCAAAAATTGATAAAACTAGATTATGCTGGCAAAGTGTTCCCTATATATCTCTTAATAGGTCAGTCAGGTACTTTATTAACCAGATTGTATGGTCATTTATCTTGCTAAGTTAGACACCATCAAATAAAATACATTTGTGGTTGTAACTTGAAAACATGAAATTCTAAAAGGCACAAATAACTCCAACCACACCTATTGCTAAAGAAAAAAAAATCAAGGAAAATAACCAGCAAATAAAATAACCAGCAAAATAAAGAGAAGACAATTGAATGGTTCATTAGCCATTTATCTTGCTAACGTAAATCTGATTTCAGCATTCGTTCTGAAGTTTAGCTCCAGAGTGTGAAGACAAATAAAAAAGTAATATGAGCTAAAGATATCTGGACATTCAGATATGCAAAGCAGAAAATCGCAAAAAAAAAACAAAAATGAACTGTGAGACAATTAGGCAGCGCATGAATCTTTTGTACTGTTGACATGACAACACATTGACAATGTCAGTCAGAGTTCAAGTGGTTATGAGACAGCAGAAGGTGATGGTGCCCAAAATGATGATGTGGAAATAGAAAGTAGAGGGAGCAGAGGGCACAGAGGAGAGCAGACAGATGGAGGTGAGGAAGAGGAGGAATCTCAGGCAGGAAATTTCGATCATAAACTCTAAAGTTGTTAGTAGTTTCCAGATGTTTGGATTGCAGGCTCCTTCAAAACCCAAACAACATGTCACACAGTTAAAAAAAACACGACAGAAGGTTGATTGTAAATAATTTAAAGAAATTATACCGTATATTTACTCTCATTATTCAGGCTAGGCGTGCAGAATACTAATGGTGCGCCGACAGGTGGAGCTGAGGATGGAGGGAGCTGTTTGGTGGAAATTTGTGTGATAAGAGTTTGAACTTGAGCTGAGGTTGTGGGGCAGCAAAGCAACATGTCAGAGGGTTGAAAAACACCAAGAAACAGAAGGTTGAAGGTAAGTAATTTGGAGGAATTATAGCATAATGTTCACTCTCATTACTTAGGCAGAGCATGCAGAATGCTAAAACAGATCCTGATTAGTGTCCGATGTGCGGGGGGAGTTTCCACCGAGCTCCGTCGTCCAGAATCTTCTGAAGAAAGCATAATGTTACATAAAGTTCACAAGCAAGTTCCACAGTAGTACGCATTATTCCTCAGGATGTTAAATGCCACAGCCGGCAAATGCTGGGGTAATATGAGGCTGCGCACACAGTGTTAAAGCAAAGTAAGCTCATGCAATTACAGCCTCAATGGCACAGAACAGCAGGAAAGCAGAGTTGGTGGGGGTTATGTGAGGGGGGACACAATAACACATAGAACGTTCTTTCTAATTTATAATACAACAATACAACAGCTGTGCAGAAAAATCCGCTCCTGCGATCCTGCAGCGCTGCTGGGATGAGGGGAAGATGACTCAATGTGTGTGTTATTATAACCCCATCGTACTGCTGCTTATCTCCATTGCATTTCAATAGCGTTCAAAGACACAGGGCTTTTGAGTAAGTAACAATTCAGCAGTGCCTTTGTAGTTAATGGCACTTCCTGGTACGGACAATACGACATAAGTGCAGTCCAGGGTAACTGGTATATTAAAATAAAACAATTTTAAATCATTTTTTTGTTTAAAATTGTTCAAATAAAGTGTTAGCCCCCGAGCAAGGGAAACCCTCCTCACTGAGATTGAAACTCCAAAACTCCTGCAAGGATCCTTTAATGTCCATGAAACCTCCGTAGACGATCATGGCAGATCAGAGCGCCGCGCCATGTCCTTCCTGGTTGCTCAGCACTTTGTCCTCTGGAAACACAAAACAACAAGACAAAGTTATCAATGAAAATCTGTGGCTAAAGGTGCTACGTTGCAGTGACATAATCAGAAAACTGCCCAAAAATGCAAAAAAAAAGAAGAAGATCCAATCTCTAACTAGAGTAAATTTATTGAGTGGAACAAAAATCTGACGTTAAATACTTTTTATGAAATCACAAGTTTTCTTCTAGATCTGGATCTTTGGGCTGGAAGAAAGTTGAACATCTGCCTACTGAATTTGTTTGAGATTCATCTGTTTTACAACTGCAATGTTTGTTACTGAAAAGTTCAGGTTTGAAGTCTGATTTTCCCATTTATTTAGAAATAATAAGTTCAATTCACATCACCTGTCTCAGGATTGTTCTGCCAACTCTGTTTTAGACCTTAAAGCAGAGTTGGGCTGATTGGGGCAGTAAGCTGAGACACCCTGAAAAGTCTGAGTTCAGGCTGAGGATGGTCTCCACTCTGGGTTGAACTGTTTTCTGTAAATCTCCTCTACACTTTGATTAAAGTCCAAGGCAGCTCGCGTGGAGCAGCCACCTCACCTGAGTCATTACTGCAGCCATTTTATTCATTTTATTCATTGAGTTGTCAACCAGTGTCTTCACGCCTGACTGCGGCTCCGGGCCCCGTGGGCCGCAAACGGAGAACTGCAGCGAGAGCCGCGGCTTTACGGCTGAAGAGAACGTTTCAGGAAAAGCTGGAGATAAGGAGTAGGTACTGGAGAGGAGGGGGAGAAACGGGGAAGCATCACAACAAATTCAGTAAAACTCTTTAAGAAGTGAACATGGAAAAAATAACAGATTCAGTTTTGCTTCCTTGGGAGGATGGATATTTCAAAGAACGCAGCTGTATTTCCATTACAAATATGTGCAAAACTATGTCAGTATTCAGCTAATGTCGAAAAAAACATAATTTTGCATGGCAGAGTTTCCATTAAATAAGAAACACAATTAAAATCACTCGCTTGTTCACATGATAAACCATGCAGCGCCATGATTGTAGTCTTCTTCATGGTTTGCATCAATGGCAACATCTGGATTTTGATCATGTGACTCACGTGAGGTGAAAAAAGTTGTTTCCTTTGCAGGTTTACGAAATAAACCAATTTCAATACGGCTAAAAATACCCACCTCGTCCTGATGCCAAAACTTTTTATCAAAAACACTTTTTTTATGTTTCCTTTAAGCAAATTTAGTATTGAAACGTGTAATTGTGAAATGCTGAATGGAAACGCCGCTATTATGTGATTTGCTTCTGTTCCCACACATGAACTCATTCCTGCAGCGGCCCACTTATTTCACATATAAAATGAACACATCTACTGCCTTGTTTTTGCGGGGTAGCATTGAGACGAAGGCTGTGAGCCAGTTAGATGGGAGTTCCAGCTGAGTCCAGGTCCAGTGGAGCCGAGCCGAGCCGAGCCGAGCCGAGCCAGGCGGCCTGGATAAGAACAGAACATTCCCACATCCATCCTCTCTTCACTTTCTCCGCTCAGAGCTCTGCAGCGTTTTATTCATTCCTCCAAGTGGTTCCCACTACGAAGCCCCTGACAATGAGACTGGCTGTCTGTGACTGTGTTTGTGTCATCAGATCTCCGCTCCAACTAACAAAACCAGTGAGTCACACAGCAGGAAAAACATTCCAGAAAGGAAACGCTTACAGTATTTAGGAGCTTGTTTTTCCAGGAGAGATGAATGCATACACATTGACTTCATGTGCGCTGCATTACTTTCATGTGTTTAGAAATTTTAAACTGTTTGCCACTTTTTCAATGGAGCATAAAGTAAAGGTAGAAGTCCCAGATTGATTGTTAAAGTGCAGACTCGCAATTAAAGATCTGAAAGCCTGTAAACAGTATTTTATGGACTATTAAAGGGAAGTGACTCTCCTACTGTAGAAGTGATTGCATAGTAACATCTGTTCCACAGGATTATATGCTTCCTTAAGAGATTTGTTTAATGCCAATTATGTGGTGTCTTGTAGTGTCTTATAGGAGATAGACCAACACAAAGTAGTTCTGATTGTAGACTGGAAAGAACATGGCAGATTAGGGTGGGCAGGTTGGTGCCTATCAACATCTCTCATTGGTTACTGCAAAATTGTGATCCCAGCAAAATTCATTGCATAGTTATATATATGTCTCAATGTTCTTTTTATGCACATTTTGAAGTATCATTTTGACAGTTAACGCAAACAGCAAAACTTGAAATAACTTACTAAATTTTGCAAAAGGTTTTCACGCTCACTTGAGGAGGTGTTTGGCTTTTCTAACAAGGAGTTGATGTAGTAAATGGGAGTCTTAAACACTTTCTAATGAGAATAATTGATGGAAATGCACCTATTTTGCATTTTGTCTCATTTTTGCAAAAATTTTAAAAGTTTGCTTAAATTCTGCATGACAGTTATATGGAAACACAACTACTGTAGATGTAATTTTGAAATTTGCCATTTCCATCAACCTTTTCTAAGACATTGATGGAAACATATTTTAAAAATCTGCTCAAAATTTGGATAGCAACACTGAGATTAAGGAAATTATTTTGAATTTTGCCATTTCCATCGATCTTTTCTAATGCGATACTTCAAGATATGCATAAAAAATGTTGATGGAAACATGTTTAATGACTACTTTTTACTTACATATATTTTTACATAAAAATATACTGGATTAATGCTATTACTCCGGTATAGCAGCATTTCGTGAGTGCACATTCTGGCCTCTGTCCACCTCTTGGATGTTGGTTCTGTAGTGTAACGTTTTCTGTGTCCTGAAGAGCTGATGTTATGGGATTATATGATGCTAAATAATCTAGATTATTTCCCTGAAACATTTCAAGCTTTTCAACTTCTCATCAACTTCCACAAACATAATTTTGAATTCCATTTTACAGAACAGCTGGTAAACTAAGACTATGTACAGCTTTCATTGAACAACATTATTTAGAAAATACAAACTCATCCAAGCAATTACTTTATGATTGGGGCTTTTTTTAATTCCCCTTCATAAATTAAATCATCATTTACTTCTTTGTATTTTCCCAGATTATCCCCATTGCATACTAAAAGTAGTTCTATGATCTCTAACATATTAATATGACAAAACAGAATGAATCTCTCCAGTGCTTTCTGCGGCTCTGCTAGGTGGTTTTAGCAGAGCTCGTTTGCAGATAGCAGCAGTCTGCTCCTGCTGGAAGGGAGCTTTACGGAGGCGCCCAACCCGAACCACCGTACAATACAGCTGATGTGAATTTAAACAGCAGCGTCAAATGGGCTAAAAGGCCCTTAAAGCTACAAAACAAGAGCTTTTTCACTTCAAAGTGGCGCATTGTTTTGATTTAAGGCAGTGTAGCCTTTACTAGTGATTATTGGAGGTTGACTTTAACGCGGCGGGGGTCTGTGCTGTTATTTCCATTGTGACCTCCTGTGTTCAGTAAATGGACACTGCTCTTGTTGCTCAAGGTGTGACAGGAGTGTGTTGCATCTAAAATGGTTCGCTGAATTTGTCCCTCAGCACTCAGACGTCCTGATTGCTGCCATTTGGTCAGCCGCGGCACCTGCTTGTTGCAGTTCACAAAGAGGTGTGTGTGTGTGGGGGGGTGAATGTGCGGGGTGTGCCTGAGTGTGTGTGTGTGGAAACCGAGGAAGAGGAGGAGAAAGATTGAGGCAATTTCAAGTAAGCAGAGTGTGTCTCCTAATGTTTCTTTGAACATGTGTGTGGATTATTCAAGTAGCAATTTGGAGTGTGTGTGTGTGTGAGGACAGTTTGAACAGCTTTTCGAGTGGCTACTTTGATGTCTGACCCACTTTGCCTTTTGCTGAGCATAAAGCTATTTATTTAGTTTTATGTCGGTGTGTGTGTGAGAGAGAGGCTATTTATGTGGACTGGGTGAGTCTGGGTGTGTGTACTGTTGATGCCCTCAGCATCTGCAGGTTAAGACAGCAGAACATCTCACAATCCGTCTCCTCCTTATCTCCTTTTTTCCTGTCTTCTCCTCCCATCTTAGCCATTTTCATCTCTCCTTCCTCCTCGTTTTCCACTTTGTGTAATGCGCTCTACTCTCTTTTCCTCATTCTGCTCCGTTCTTCCATCTTCCTTGTGCCATTAGCTCTTTCTGATACAGTGGTTAGTTGCGGCTCTTAGCTCTGATTGGCTGAATCCCGTTAGCTGTTGCAAAGCACCAAATAAATCTTCTTTTTTTTTTACTCCCTTCCTGCCATGACTTTACCATGAGAGTGTTTAGTTACCAGGAATGACTCCACCAGTCAAAGCTTCTGTTCTGTTCTGCAGCTCATGTTTTTCTGTGAAGGATTTATTGCATCTGCCTCCTGTTCTGTCATTCCACTCTGGAAGGAAAGTGTAGAAACTGTGGAATCTAGTGAATGTACATCTGAATGTTCGGTAGAACAAATGTTCTATTGAACAAACATTTGTATGTTCTATCAAATGTTTGTTCACATTGAAATTAGTCCAATTGAGCATAACTTGAGGATCATGCAGGCTTTCATCAAACTCTTGTTTGTTTGTCTAGAAAGTATGGTTTGTTTGGGAAGGCTCTGGTCTGTCTACAAACCTCAGTTCGGTGTTGGTTGAGGTGAACTCTGTTGTGGTTCGAATGCATATGTGAATACCAAGCAGACCGGAGACCGCTCCAAAAGCAGGAAACCAACTACACCTCATGGCATTGTAGGTAAATACAATCAAACAAATGTGTGAGTCCGGTTCAAGCAGCAGAAATGTCTGAAGGTCGTCAGCCAAAGACAAAAGAAACAACCGCTAAAGACTGACATCACATAATTGTTTCTATTTTGTGAAGAAGGAAGCTGACCCCCCCTCACCTGTGGTGCAGCGCCACCACAGGTGAGGGGGGAAACAGGTTTCTCAAAGGATTTAGACGCAGTGTGAAAGTGAACCGCACCAGCTGGAAATAGAACAAATGTTTTGGAACCAAGTCTACTGGACTGTCAGGTGTTTTACAGGGCTTTAGACTTGTATCTAAAGATGATGACTCAGTTTATATTGGCTCATTTAAAAATAAAACCTACAGCTCAGCTTGCTGTGCCCTTTGGGATCCAGCACCCTGTCCAGAGTGGATGTGTGTTTCCTTCCTGTTTCTTAGATTAAAGCATATTCATGTGTTTAATGAACCAAAGCCCAGACTTAAATTAAATCGAGAATATGAGGCAGGGTTTGAAAATTACTCTTCACAGACGTTTCCATCAAATCTGACAGAGCTTGAGCTTACTCATGGATTCACTAAGATGTTCTCTGGGAAGTTGGAAATTCAGAGTATAAAACTACCACTACAAAAGACTCAGTAAGTGCTCTAATTACTGCAAATGAAGCCCCAATCAATAGACACATTATGTTAACAAATATACATTTAAAAATAGTCAGTGAGGTCACAGCTTGACCTGGAGTGTACCCTGCCCTTTCCAGTTTAACAAAATATCAGTAAACGTTTCAGTGAGCCGGTCTTAGTTTTGTCTGTGACTAAATTATGTTTATATAACGGCAGCAGAGGATGGAAATGAACACTAATAACTAGCAGGAAAATGCAGCAGAGATTCACACTGTCTGTTCACACTTAAGTCTGTATGAATTAATAATTTGTTCAGCTGTTAAGGTATGGAGATGTATTAAAAATGCAAATGGTTATAGGTCTTAAACTTGAACAGATAGTATAACTGCCTGCTCTTTGAAAACAATCTTTTATTTATTCTTGTTCAGTTTTTGTTCACCTTGCACCTGACTGCGCTAAACATCAGAGCAGTTTGGGAGGAGGATGGAGCTACACTGGCTATAAAAAAGTATTCATCCCCTTCGATCCTTTACTTTTATTCGATGTATTTAACCTTTATTTAACCAGGTAAGTTGATTGAGAACAAATTCTCATTTTCAACAATAACCAGTTCAGAAAACATTAAAGCATCGTACAACAGAACATCATACAGAAGAAAACAAGATATCGTAATACAATATTAATCAATACTGAAGTTAGCATACTGAGCCTTTGTGTTTTTTGTAAATTGTTCCAATTATTGGGTGCAGCAAAATAAACTGACGATTGGCCGTTGGAGCGTCAGATTTATTTTACAAATCAATCGTGATCAATAAAATTTACAAAAAAATGACAAAAATTGCTTTAATTTCAAAGTGAAAACTGATTTCTACAGAAGTGCCAATTGAATAATTATATGAGAGGAAAATGCACCTACCACAAATTTACCTACCACAAACTCTCTTTGGGACTGAGATCTGAACTTTGACTAGGACACTCCAGATTATCCACCTGGAGTGGTGGGTAACCACTCAACTATCTCTGTAGCTTTAGCTAGATGCTTTGGGTTGAGAAAATCAATGTCCTCTGATGGAGACTAACTGTCCTGAATGATTCCCCTACTTTGATTCTTCCTTCCAGGCCTTCTGGTGCTGCCACCACCATGCTTCATAGTGTGGACGGTGTATGTATAGTGGTGACCAGTGTTTGTGTCCTCCAAAATGCTCCATTTTGGTCTCATCAGATCAAACAATGTTCTTCCTCCTGACCATGTAGTCTTCCTCATACTGTGTGGCAAACTCAAGTCTAGTCTTGATCTTTTCTTGAGTGGGAGTTGAGTCTCTGTTAAGAAGCTGTATAACCATTAAAACACTGCTTTTCCAATAATTTTGCTGATGAATGGAAGTTTGGAGATTGGTTTCTGCTGCAGTGACTTTTTATCAGTGCTGTTTTTAAAGCCGGGGTCAGTTTGATGGTGCAGTGACCAACTGAAATCAATCCAATTAGTAGCTGTAACAAAACAGCAAATATTTCTGTGAAATCATTGTCTTTCTGTTTTAGCCAAGATTACGCTGAAGAAAAGACATGCAGCCATCTCCTGGGAGGAAAAATATTCATAGATCATAAAGAAGAAGATGACTAACATTGCCAGCAACCTGACCTGTGCTTTCCTATGTAGTTCCACTCTATTCTCATCTCCCTCCAGTGCTCTGTCTGGGATTTCTCCCATTGAATTTGATTTTTCACGCTGTATTTTATCTCAGCCAATCAAATAACACAAGGATAAGTTGTGAACTATGTCAATTTTCTGTGTTGTTTTAGAATTGAATGAGTCTGTAGTTTAAGCAATGGAAGAAGTGAAGGAAACTGTTCAGTCCGTGTTGGTCATGCCTGCAAATATTGAGCAATTAAAGTCAGAGAAAAGGAATGCCTAAGACTGTTTACTACTGCCAAAGATGTTGCTCGGCACTTCTCTCTTTGCTGTGGGGGTGGTTGCTTATGGCACATTAATTTCTGGTAAACCTCATAGTGTTGCTTCCTTCACGATCAAACTGACTTCTTATGGCTTGGCTGAATGTTAGCTATTGGGTAAAATCAGATCCAACTGTTTCAAATTTCAATATCTGCCTACCCCTCTAGCAAGCAGTCTTTTTTCAACAGCCATGGGTCCAGACCCTCTGAATGAAGGGAAGCGTAGAACAATGGTCTGGTTTTTACCAGGCTACCATGAAACTAGCATGAAACAATTTATCCTACTGGTACTCCAAACTAAAGATAGAAACACTATGTTCACAAAGGGTAAAGTCTTGATCAGCAGAAGTGCTTTGCTGGTACTTAGAAGCCAAAAGTGTACCAAGTAAAACACTACTACACCACAGCCAACAGCATGTATCATAATACAAGGCAGCATCCAGGATGAATCCATGGTTTTATGTTATTTTTACACCAAGTTCTGAACTTTCCTTCTGAATATGGTTCATCAAACCAGGCAACGGTTTTCCAATCTGTTATTGCCTGGTTTTGGCAAACCAATGTGAAATTTACCTTTGGTCTCCTGCTCTTATTGGCACCCAGTGTGATCACTAACAGCCATGGCATGTTCAAAGGCAGCTAAATCTCCTCTCTTCCTCCTCCTGAGTCCCATAAGTCGCCTTCCTGTCTAAACACATTTGAGTTGCTGCCGTTGGTTGGTTTCCGCAAATAAAGTGGCACAAGCGCATTTGCCAATAAAAACATTTGAAAACGTAAATAAATGTCATTTTAGTTCTTCCATATAGCCATTTTCTAAAGCCAACAAGCAGTCCAACTTTCCCCCATCTGAAGAGGAAGAAGCGGCTGCTTCTCACACGAGTTTAACCTTTGATTTAAAATGACTGTTTCCCCAACAGTGCAAACCTTCCATGGGATTTAAGTCAGGTCACTGGAGTTGAAGGTAAATACACACTTTGATCTACCAGCTCCGCTCTCTGCACTCTCGACTTTGCACTTTGCCAATTTCCCTGTCAAGACTGTGCGACTGTATGTACTGCCTCCTGCTTCACGCAGCCTTTTCATGTCGGGGGAACACATTCCTCTCATTTCTCATGCAGTCGGCTCTTTCCCATCATTCGGCAGTTTTCTCCTCGCTTGTTCCAGAGATTCCAGATTCCAGCTGCATAATACACCACAGTCCTTTTATTGCAGTTTTAAGACCAGCAATCAAGAGCAGCAACCCACTTGACAGCCAGCTTTACTCTGATCTTAAATCAGCTAACAGGATTTTAATGACAAAGGCTTCTTGTCTTAAATAACTCTGCTCTCTTGTGGATTTCATTTTCCCTCACCCGCTCTTCCTCACATTTCTCCCCGTCTTCGTCGACTCTGTTTTGATGTAATTGAGGAGGAGTGGGATGAGGAGGGAAGGGTGCAGAGAGCGAAACCTCCAATCAGCGATGTCAACACTTTGCAGCACTGCGTTGTGAAAAGGAGACTGACTTCACGCGATCGGGATAATGGCCGTTCCAGATCCATAAAGCAGAAACCGTCAGTAAGCCTCTGTATTCCAACTCCTACGAAGGCAGAAGCGGTTAAATAGAAACCCTCTTCTCTCCATGTGGAGATCTTCCTTCTCACGCATTAACATTTAAATTAACATTTATGCGGGCACAGGTGTTCGTTTATCGAGCGTTTAACAATGGCTTCGGCTCCACCAATTGGAGTGTAGGACAAGAAGTATCCACTTTATGTGTCATCATTAACGTCGCCGAGCGCCGCAGATGTCACTCTTTTTCCCAGAACAGGATGCGCGTCCTCAGATTTTATCTTCTGACTCTGAAAGCTTTGATTATGTTTTTGGACGTCCGGTGTCGTTTTTTTGGAGAAGTTGGTCTGAAGGGAAAAAGCTGATCAGGGAACAAAGTTAAATGAGAAAGTGAGCTGCATGGCTTTAGCTGAGGATGTCACAGTTCAATCGCTCTGGATTACAGCTTTAAGAGAAGCTGTCTGTGTAAGTGGCCTCTGTTGTGGATGTGCGTGCGCGTACTGTGTGCGTCCTCCACCTGAAGGATAAGCCGCTCTTGTTTGTTTTTCAAAAAGCAATTAGGTGTTTGGTTGACATCAGAACTCTACAGAACCAGAGCCATTTTTGTCTCACTTCAATATAGACTCAACTTTTACCATTTTGCATTACTTAGGAACATCTTAATTATATCCTTGGTATTAGACTTTCAACGGTGTACTCACACTAGCCTTGTTTTAGTTTGTTTGAGTAGAAAGTCTGTTTTGTTTTTGAAGATCTGAAGGAGCAATCAACCAAAAAAGGAATTTGGTCTGCCTAGGAGCCTAGGTCTGGGTTCAGTCGACAGAACTCTGGTGCTGTTTGAACACCAAGTGGACCGGAGACCGCTCTAAAAGCAGCTATAGTAGCAATAGTGCAGGGCATTCCGGGTCAGTACAACCCAGAATGCATTGTACTTGGTCTTTTCCCAAAGACAAAAGAGAAATTCTACAACTGTTAAAATCTGACACCAATCCATTTTTGTTTCCATTTTGTGAAGAAGGAAGTTGAGCTCATTGTCTTTTTCAGAGGTTTTCATGTTGTTTCCTTCAGTAACTCAAGTTGCAGCGCCACCACTGGTGAGGAGGGTAACAGATTTTTTAACCTGCTCCCCCCAATCTGTTTGGTTGGTTGACACAGTGCAGTGTGAAGATCAATTGCACCAGCTGAAAATGTTACAAATCTTGCAATTTTGGTTCCCAATCGATTCCAGAACCGGACTATCAGGTGTGAAAACACGCTAAAATGTTCAAAATTTAAATTAAAATTTTCAAATTCAAAAGTTTACATACATTACCTAGGATTATCTTTCAAATGGTTTAACTCGGGTCAAACAAGCTTATCACATTAGTTTGCTGGAATTTTTGAAGCCATTCCTGCTGATAAAATAGATTCAAGTGGCCCATATACAAGGTTTCCATGGCAGTCTGAGGGGCCCTGCGATCTTTTCATGCCCCAAAACATCCAAGTGCCACTTCCATATGTGGTGCTAAATTGAATATAGCCAATAGTTTTCTGATTGCTAAACATGCTTATCTAATCCTAAAACATTTTACCCATCATCCTGGTTGAATACACCTCTAAAATATCTCTTTTCCAATTTTCTGCAACAAATCAGCAGAAAATTTGTAAATCTTTTGAGTAAAGTTTGTGACAGGCAAATGTCTGTAAGTGCCAGAAACAGCACCTACAAACATTCACTCCAAAATGAAAGCGATCGCCATCTTTCTGTAATCCATATGAGCTCTCTGGACAAATCAGACCGCTCTGCCTACCAGTAATGTACTCCACTGTCAAACCAGGTGAAACCTTTAAGACTGATGTTGATCAGTAGCTGAACTGACAAGCATCTGCCCGTTGTTGCCAGTTCACCCACTCAGCTCCTGAACCGTAATCAGCTCATCGTTCCTGCTGCTGCCGCCGCCGCTGCTGCAGGCCCGAGTGATTGCCTCTTGTTCCGACAGTCCTGGCAGTGGCAACAGCGAGCACAGCCAGGAAACACATTAGCAATTCATCACCAAACTATGACTGAATCACACACTTTAGGCTGATTTTATCCAGTAATCTGTGATATGTGAACTTCACAGCTGTGAGATGCAAAAACAACAGGAGATGAGAAGCTTATACAGGCAGGCATGGTGAAAAACACGACTGTAATTCTAGGATGTGCTTTATTAACCTTTAGAATGAGAATAAAATAATCAGTTATAAAAAAGGACATCTTAAATTATGAGATTATTGAACAAAACTATCCCCAAATGCAAAAACAATCCTGCCTTTAAAGAGGCAACCATTTTTCTCAGTGCTAAGGTTGGGTAATTAGGCTAGATCCTAAAACATATTACCTAATTTATTTTGTGCTTAGACTCAATTAATTTCTGAGGAACAAAGATTAACATGCATAATTTCTGCTCCCATATTTCAACGTCTGCTTTTTGTTTTAGCTTTGCACACTTCTGGGTGAAACTGTAAAGGAATGCACCATCGCAGCACCTGTATTAGCAAAGGTTTGCCATATTGACAGTCTTAGCAAAGAGTAAGTTGCACCTTCACGCCAAAAAAAAAAAAAAAAGTAAACGTCTGCACCCAAACAGATGTTGGCAAAACTCCTATGTAAGTACTGAGACGGACCTTTGGGGTGATTTACTGTGGAACCTTTGAGGTACAAAATCACTGCTCAAAGCAAATGGTACAAATTTGTACCAGTAGGGGTCAGTGTTCTGTCATCTGTTTCCTCTCAGATAACAAAAAAGGTGCCAGAAATGTAAAATGGCGGACTGTCCAGTTTGACATGGCCTGTCTACCTGAGAACTTTTTCAAAACTACCTTAATCTGTAATCAATATTAATCAAGAAGACTCAAGGATAAGTAATCTGACCAATTTTTGTTCACTCAGTCTCCATTAATTTTCGACTGACTTGCTAACAGCACCTGGCATGTTTTATTATGTTAGAGAAGTGAACAATTGAATGTAGTTTAGTAAGAAGAGACGAAAGGAAAACTAAATTAAAACTGAGTAGTGCCTATGGAGAAAAGCAGCTGTGGTTAGCCACTCAGCTAGCAGCAAGGGCAAGGTGTGTGTAGCCACGCAACTAACGGCTGAGCAGAGTGTGTGTAGCCACTCAGCTAGCACCAGGGCAAGGTGTGTGTAGCCACGCAACTAACGGCTGAGCAGAGTGTGTGTAGCCACTCAGCTAGCAGCAGGGCAAGGTGTGTGTAGCCATGCAACTAACGGCTGAGCAGAGTGTGTGTAGACACTCAGCTAGCACCAGGGCAAGGTGTGTGTAGCCACGCAACTAACGGCTGAGCAGAGTGTGTGTAGACACTCAGCTAGCACCAGGGCAAGGTGTGTGCGACGGCTGGGGGAGAACAAAGGAGGTTGATGCTTGGTTGGGAAATACCATAGAACAATTATTGTGAACAATATATTCACACTTTTTGGATTTCAGTGTAGTTTTTCTCCCAAGTCTTGGTGTTTTTTTATTATTTATTTATTTATTTACTTATTTTATTATGTGTTGATGCATCTGGCCACACTTGGCTTTTAGGTTTTGTTATTCCCCAAACAGAAATCAGGCTTTGAACCATTGCCCTACTTAATAATTTGCTATTGGCAAGAAAAGTAATTTAGTCTGAATGTTATTATTATTGTTACTATTATTATTATTATTATTATTGCATATTGTCTCGTGAGCTGAGGATATCATGGTAAGGTCTGTTGTCTATGAGCAGATTTGGAGTTTTGAGTTGGCTAACACAAAGACATGCTAATGTCAGGCTAACTGTTTGCATGTAAACCTTGGCTGCTAAGAATTTGGGTTTTTAAAACACTGTTAAATATACAATTGAAAAAGGTTGTGCTGTGTTGATACAAACACTGTACAGACAGTGAAGGCAATTTCCTTGGTACCACTTGCATTTCAAGCTGGAGAGTGCGCAAATTAAACTAAAATTTAATTCACTGTTGCCAGATGAGTTAGTGTTGCACAACAATATAATAACCGCTGTATAAGCTCACTTCATCCTTTTGTGCCTTTGTCATGGTGCACAAAATAACAGCTGCAGATGGTCTATTGTTGCAGGTACTTGGAAGCAGATGCTGTTTGTGTAAAATGCAACATTTGTTATAGACACTCCTTTTCATGAACATCAACTCTAAGCAGCTAAAAAAAAAAAGAAGAAAAAACTAAAATCTGATTACTATGGATATTATATTCATTGTCGGCTTTTGTAAGGAAAAAGCTTTCAATGTTAGCTTGACAGTAATACGGTAATAAGATATAGAGACGTATCCCAAAATAGCATTGCAATTGATTTTTAAGGAATTGATCATGGGTACATTAAAGGATTTAAGTTTAATTAAAATCTTATTAGAAGCATTTGTTGCATGAATTATTCACATGTCTTTGAAATCAATCTGAAGTATAAATTTTTTTCTTAAAAAAAAATACTGTACCTTTACAGCTGCACATATGTTAAATAAGTGTAAGAAGGAGACATTATCGCCCCACCAGAGGAAAAGTGAAGAGTTTGGCCATGTCGCACATGGCAGCCGTCAGGGAAAATAGTTTCTCCTGTTTCTTCATTGTTCAACTTTCAAAGGTTGAAACACAAAATATATTTAGTTTGAAGCAATCTTTATTCATTGAAGATCTAGTTGTGTCAGTAAGCAGAAATAAAAGGACAAGTGTGGATTCTAAGAGTAAAACCCACATTTTAAGGATTACGGATCACTTTGGAAGGTTGTTGATTTCTCAACCAGCAGCATAACATTAGCTTTAAAGCATTGTGTTTCTTGACTCGTAGAGCCACTTATAGCACAATCAAGTAATTTTGTTACCATCAGTTATAAAAATGCTATATATATCAAAAATAACTTGAAGAAATTTAATTTTGTAATTTACCAGCTTTGCACTGAGAAGTTACTCATATAGTGATCTCAGCAGATGTTTGCTAATTGCCAGTGGTGGAGAAAGTACTCAATAAATGTACTTAAATAAAAGTACAAATACACAGACAAAAATGTACTCTAGTGAAAGTAAACGTTAACATTTTTACTTGAGTAAAAGTAAAAAAAATACTGCAGGGTTTCCCTCAGTGAATTATGGGCCTGGCGGCTCGCCATACACCCCACCGCCAGGCTAAGCCTTTCTTGTTAATGTTTTCTAGGAAAATATAAAAAAATATATATATATCGTATTTTTATTTTTTTTTAAATCCGGATTGCAAGCGTCTCTGTTGCTCTGAGTGGAGCAGATTTATTCCTAAAAGTTATGTTTATAGTTTATGCATTTAAAGCCGGACCAATCACACCTGGCGCTTCTGCGTGTTGCCTCGCGCACTGCAGCAGCTGGATGTCTCAAGTTTACCTCAATGCGGATCGCGCGCACCTTCTTTCACTCAAACTGGACACAGGATGACCTGTATGGATATTTACATTAACCCCCTGTGATTAATTGTTTCTTTCCATAGGTTTTGCTCAAGGTAGGAATTTAAAACCCACCGCGTTAGCTCTGGTTGCGCAGCTCTACGTGAACCACAGGAATAACTTATAGTCGCGCTTTCAGAGGTGCGTTGAACGAGAGTTGAGAATTATTTATATTTGTGGACAAAAATTTTTTTGCGGCTTTCCCATCTCAACATGCTGCCCAGCACCGGCTCTGTCTGCGCTGATGAAGTTTCTGTATGTGGTCCCAGTTGGCAGGTGCATCATGCAGGTTCAGCCCGGTGAGGAGCTTTTGCTCACCTCGTAGTCACGCTTCCCGCTTGTTTTACATTATTTTATTATTATTTTTAGTATAATTTTTTCCGGTTACACCAAATCATATCAAATGTTTTGTCCACGAAGCCAAAGTTAATGTGCGCGGATATTTGAGAAACTCGTCCCATAAACTGAACCAACCAAAATAGTTTCTGGGTCCCCTTGTTAAAAACTCAACAGACACTAAATGGAAGAGCTACTAAAGCCACATTAGCAGCACTAAATTAAATCTCCCGTTTGTTGCGCATCTCTCCCGGCAGTGTAGTGGATTTAATTCATCATGCAGGGCCGGTCCCAGGCTGTATGAGGCCTTGAACAGAATTTGACTTGGGGGTCCCTCTTGCTGCTAAAAACATCAGCACCACTAACTGTTGCTGTGTTAGATTTAATATGGGAGAAGGGAGTAGTTTAGATGGCCAACCTAAAATACAATCAGTTATCATTTGAGTTTACTAATTTGTATTTATGAACAAACAGAGCTCAAACTCAAAGATTAAACTCACAGCATCAGATTGTTGCTATGGTAACAAAACAGTTTAACTATGAATGTTGTTCTTTGAACTTTTACAAAGTAAATGTAACCCACATAAAATGGGAATGTCTCTTTAAGAAACAGAGATTAGAGAAGCTAGGTGTATACCTAGCCAATAGGAAGTTTAGTTTCCAGTGTGTATCAACCAATCAGAATACAGACTGTCTCTGTGCTTGCAGGAGAGATCCGCCATGAGGAGGAGACTGTTAAGCTGTGCAGCGTGAGAGTCTGTGTTGGTTAAGAAGGAAAAAGTAATAAATACAAACTTGAAACAAACCCTTTTGCAGATAAAATTGCTTGAAGGCATGGGGGTCCTCAGGGAGCCGCTGACTTAATTTGGATTAAACAGAAGTGCAAATAATTGATATTCATTTTAATTGTGTTTTTTGATATGTTGTTTTTAAGAGTAGTTGTGGGTTTAAATCGTGTTTCACTGGCAATGTCTTCACGTAACATATAATTATCCAGTAATATTTTTACATTTCCTGTCCCCTTAACATCTTTTAATACAAAAACACGGTGGACCGCCGGTGGACCGCCTCGGCACACAGACCACCGGGCTTAGCAAGTTTTCTGGGGGAAACCCTGTACTGGCTTTTAAAAATACTTCAGTATTAAAAGTAAAAGTACTTGCTGAATGCATTACCTAGTCGCTAATACAATGTCATTAAGTGTACCTTTGGCATTTAATTTTAATACATCAGAAATGTGCCATTTTAATGAACAATGCCACAGATAAAGCATGTTTTCATTGTGTTTACTCTCTGTAACATAGCTTAAACTTAGATATGTGATTCTATGCATCATAATTTCAGGGATGGAAACATCTCGTCTCCTTCCCTAACATAGCAGGAACTTCACGTTTTTGCCACTAGTGGCTTTTATTTTGAAAGAAATCCAACAGAAAGGGGATGTAAAGAAGGTGGGTGGAGGAGTACATGCAATCAAGGAGCCATGTAGCAGAGTTGTAGTCAAGACCCGAGACCAAGTCAAGACCAAGACCAGCGCCCCGCGCTACATGAGGTAGCGAGGGGTGGTACAGTTTTGAGAAGTGTACCTATCAAAACTGCTTCTCAAATTGACCTGAAAGATCCACATTCCTATAAAACACCCAGATATTAAATACTTAGAGCTGAAATAAATTTAACCAGCATCATTATCAATTCAAACTCTTCATTCTGCTTTGTTTCCATTTCTGTGCCACAATCTGCAGAGATCTCCTACCATCCCTAAAAAGATAATGCCCTGGGCGGTTGCCCATATTGCCCATGTCAGAAACCACAACTGTCTGCACCATTAAACATAGTAATTAAGACAATGCCCTAACGTGAAACAAAGCTCAACTATGAACACTGACCAAGGCGCAACAAACAAGAAGTAACCAAGCAGAAGGAGCACCGTGACTGTTCTCTCCTTCCTTCCGCTGTAATGTCTGCCACCATGACAGGAGACGAAAGCAATCAAAGAGCAATGAGCATGCTCTGCGTTTTTACGTTCTTGTTTTGTTTATTCGCCAATTAAATAAATCTCTCTATATATTTGAATTAAATAAAATAATAATAGCTACTGCAGTGAACCAGAGCACTACAAGAACAAAGAACGGCTCTCAGTGAGGTTTCAGTCCTGTAGAACTCAGTAAAGATCCGTGCAGAAGACTCGGATCGTTCATGAATGCCACATCACTATACACCAGACTCTGGTCACAGTGTTGTCCCATATATCAGTCAACACCTCCATACAATAATTCAGCGCAGTGAGTGAGAATGTCTTTCATCATAAATGGAAAATATTTATCCCTGTACAGCTAGCTTTGCTAACATCATTTCCACAAAGCTTACCTTTCTAAGCGACAATAAAAGTTACCTAGTCCCCAAAAGCAAAGTCTCTGAAAGCAAAGCGCTACTGAATTTGCCTGTCGCCATCGGATTTCTTATGAATGACAGACATCTTCTGCCGCTCAGAGGAAACCATTGCGCATGTCTGGAGCTCGGCGTGCGAGTGAAAGGGGGAGGCGATGGGTGACAACAGACACACGTGACTAGTAAGTCACGTTACTGCTTGGATTTTACAGCGCCTTGTTAAGTCCCTTCACATTTTAACGAAAAAAAAGCGCAATGCGACTTGGATGTAACGAGTAACGCAACGTTTTTGTAAAAAGTAGTGAAGTAGAAAGTACTGATACTTACTGGAAAATGTAGTGAAGTAAAAGTTGAAAGTATTCATTATTAAATCTACTTAAGTAAAGTACAGATACATGAAAATTGTACTTAAGTAAAATACTTTGTTACTTCCCACCACTGCTAATTGCTGCTGGCTGATCTGAAGGAGCTGAATGGAATTTTGAATATCTGACTGGTTGCCATGGGCAACTGAAATATTTCTCAAACATGCATGAAAGAATCAAAGTGGCACTCCAGATTTTCCTGAAGGAATAACATCAAAAAATGATGTGAAGCTCAAAAAAGTATATTTTCCACACCAGTGCCCCTTTATGAAATAATTTGAAAACACTTTTTGATCATAGCAGTGTGAGTGTCATAGTGACATTCTCACTAACACCTCCTATGTGATAAGCCAATTTAGGTTTGTTTATGTAAATGTTATTTCTTGGTTTTCTATTTTTAATACATTTGCAAAACATTCCAAAACATATTTGCACATTGTCATGATGGAATGTTTGTGTGTCAAATTTTGAGGAAAGAAATTAATTTAATATAATTTGGAATAGCAAAATGTGAAAAATAGATTTCTAATTTTATTCAAATGATCACATATTTATCACTGTTGGCTGTCAATGGCAGGTAGGTAAATTAGAACCTGGAGAAAAAAAGGAGAAAAATATAAAAGCCAGTGTATGGAGCAGGTGGTTGGGTAATGGACTATAAAGAAAAATACTAATCATGTGTTTAAATGGTAAATAACAATTAATTTTCTACTCGAGGCAAAACGCTGTGAGTCATGGGACCCATCTAAGATGACCTTGTCCAGGCTTCAGACAATACTCCCATCTTCCCTGGACCCAACAGGTCTGTGTTTGGGCTTATATGATGCCATGTCCAGCTTTTTATATTAAGTGTTTTTCAGATTTAGCGGTTTAGAAAAACCCGTCTCTTTCATCTGTTGTTGGGAGCTGTTGCTCTACTCTCAGGCCTAATTAACACCCAATAGGTTTTGCCCAAAACTCACTTACCTAAAGTACAATCTTCTGGAGTTACAGAAAAAACATGGCCTTTTTAAATCTCTCACTTAGTAAAAAAAAAAAAAAAACTCCTTACCAATATTGTGCTTGTGCTTTCAAGTAAATTGTGGCCTGAGACAGTGGGCATCTGAATCTCTGCTAGAGCTGGTGTATCTGGGTTGAGACATCCTGTAGAGAAGAAAATGAAGGTCAGGGAGGCTTGAACACACTTTGTTATTGAGCACAAAAGACTCCTTCCTCCATCCTTGGTTTTGTTTCCCAGGATGAATCTGTAAGATTGTTTATGTTCGCACGCAGCGCCAGAGTTGGGTTTGATTACAGATAATGAATCACTTTGCATAGCAAGTGTTTGGAAGTGCAATGGAGAGCTGTTCAGTCTGAGGCAACCTCTTGTTTTGTCTAAACAGGAGCACCAAGGAGAAAAAAAAGACAGAAAGACGGATGCAATCAGTCGTCATAAATGAGCAGAAAAGTGGAAAGACTCAGAAGTAAAACAATGTCAGCGTTTGAAACCGGAGCACTGACAGCACGCTGCAAAAGGAGGCCCATCAGAGATTCCACTGACTCAGATGACTACAAGATGTGTGATGTGTTTCTGGCAGCCATGACCCATTTCTGCACTGAAGCAGGAGTGATCAAAAAAATCTTAGAACAAATGTTCTTGCTTTTTGCCTTTTTCTGGCTCTCTGCAGTTTTGGGCTCTCTGAGCCTTGACTTCCTGTTGGAAGAAATGCCTGGTCCATCGTGCACAGCCATTACAGACAGACTGGAGTGCCAGCGCACCGCACAGAGTCGCACTAATGCCCTGAGGGTCCCATCGATCCACCACTTCCCTGAAGTTAATGTAGTAATGCCACTGCGGTTTAGCATTTCACTGGAACTAAAATGTTGGTAGAACATTTATTTCTATTTCTGCACAGTTGTCAGGTATGTTGCCTTGCAGCAAGAAGGTCCCAGGATCCAATCCTGGCATGGGGTCTTTCTGCATGGAGTTTGCTTTGATTTCTGTGGTCCGCTCCTACAGTCCTAAAATATTATTGCTAGGTCTCTTGGACTCTGTTGCTACAGGAAGTGATTGTTTTGGGTACATGGTTGTGTGTATCTGTAACGGACTGCTGTCAAAACATGTATGAATGTGTTAACTCATATAAAGTTTGACAAAAAACAGACAGTTGGTACAGTTGGTGAAATCAATTATTTAATTGGTTTCACTGACAGTAGAAATGGCCACAGGGTCCATAAAGACAAGGTTGATGAGGATAACAGCAGGTTAGAAGCCGTAGCCTCGGTGAATATGCTGATTTGAAGCAAACGCTTTTTATAAGGTAAGAAGACTAACATTGATACTTAATAAGTAGGATTAGTAAGTAAGTATAACATTGAGGCATAGTTACACATCTAATTAGTAACCACAAAGAAAATATCCCACAATCATGTAACCTACCATACACAAAACTAGTCTGCACCAGTGTAAGAGGAAATGCCATTTATGACATAGTGGTATAAATCATGTGTCATGAGTTCAGTCGGTGACTTGATCCAATCAATAGGAGGGAGAAGGTATGGGTCGGTTTCTTTTGGACACAGTCTGTGAGTCCCAGCTTGGTGAGCTACTTCCACAGAATAATTAGCTGGACTTGAACGAGTAGAAGCCGTGGCTATGCTGGCAAAAGCAACCTGGGAAAACAATTTCACATTCAATACCCCGTTCAATGCTACCTTCCCTCACGACATCTGTCATGATGCCTCAATGTGATTAGATGACATAGTTCAAAGGGTCAATACAGGATGAACTCCACCGAACGCCAGATATAGACACCATCCACTCTGCAAAGCTAGGTAAAGACGATGGAACAATCAATGAATTCTTTTCTGGCTTCATCTGCCATTGGTACAAGAATAAATGTTTCAGTTTGGCTCATCATGAATCCTGGGATAGGGTTGAACTGTTCTGAGGAAAAAACAGCCTATTTGTTGGAACATTTGGAGGAACATTTGACTTTGTACAGCCTTTTTCATATCACTGTGACATAATCGGTCTTCAAATTAGAACACACACAGAATCTTTAGCTGTGTTTCCATTGAATTTGAAAACTAAATTTGCTTAATGGAAACATGCCAATTTTGAAGAAAAAGAAAACTCGCTTTTTGATAAAAAGTTTTGGTATTAGGACGAGGTGGTTTTTTTGACTGTATCCAAATTGGTTTATTTCACAAAACTCCAAAGGAAACAATATTTTTTTTCTTTCATCACACAATTCACACAATCAACAGCCGGATGTTTCCACTGCCGCAAACCAATGAAGAAGAAGACAGGAGAATCATGTTAGTTAGAGAATCATGGTGCAGCATGTTTTTTAATGACTTATCATGTGAAAAACATAATCATATGTGACTTTCTGATTTAGTGGAAACACCGCTATTGCGAAATTGTGTTTTGGAAATGAAGCTACAGTCTGGTGCAAATTTATAATTCCAAACAAATATATAAAGGCTTTGAGATTGGGTTTATAAATACAAGACTTTGTCTCTGGATATAACATAAATTTAATATTCTCTTGTGCTGTTTCAGAGAAGCATTAGTTACTCACATGTTCCAGAATTCAACACATTAGATAAATGTTATGTTTGTTTGTGGTAACAAAACTTCAGGATTTAATGGAACCTTTAAATATAAGTCAGAGTAAAATGTGCTGTCAGCTTGTCAGTGTGTGTAGCAGAATCTATGAACTAGAACATGCTTCTTTGTTTAGTGAGGAGCTTTAACATGTCAGCCTTATAAACTTCCCTCTGACACGCGCCATGTCAGATCTAACTCCGGCTGTAGTTAATGTAGCCTGGAGGCTTTAGCCTGGAGCAGAGAGGAGGCAGGCTGCAGTGGTCAGATTAACTCATGTCTCCACAGCCCCAGATATTTCTCAAACTTGTAGTCATTAGCCTCAACCAGCAGTTTTATCACACTTGGCACGTCTCAATTGGCTTTATTCATGTTTTTTTGAAGATCTGAAGCAGCAGTGGAAATACCTAGCTGTAGGCATAATGTCTGACCACCAGGGCAAGAAAAAAAACGCTTCTGGGGAAAAATGTTGCCTTCAGGGTAGTTTTTATTAATAACAACCACACGTGTTGTTGAGACTGAATGAATATGTCAGAGGATTAGCAGCTAGAAGATAATATGTTTGATATTGCCTGTTTGCAAAGTTTATGGAGGAGCTGCAACCAAATCCAGCTTCAAATAAGACAGAATGGGGAATATCTGGAACAGGTCACCAGTCTGTCTGAGTCTGTGACTCACAGAGGCAATATTAGAGATCTTAGGTGACCTAACTTTTATGTTTTTGAGCAATAGAAGGACACTAGAGTATCCAGAGAAACACAACACACACACACACACACACACAGGAAGAATGACATTTCCGAGGTCTGATTGGTCGATGTACTTAACTCTAGCTAAACAGAACAAACCAAACTTCCCAGAGAACAGAAGACAAGAAACAACAAAGAAACTTACAAAATGAGTATATTACGTAAAAACGCTAATGCTGCTAACACTGCTAACGTTTGCACCTGAATGGTAAATTACTACTGATAATAATGGACTATATTTTAACAACAGTCAACAGTTCAACAATCTTTAGTAAAAATCTACATAGACTGATAAAATCTGCTTCGTTCTAGAGGAACAGAAATCATTCACAACACATTTTTGTGAAAGCACAAAATGGACATTTTCAACATCTTTCTTGTCTTCAGGACTGCGCTAGAGAAGACGAGCATAAAAATGACAAAATACATGCCAGTCAAACCTAGAGAGTACGATCTACTGTAAACTGATAACAGAATAGCAATGATAAATAAAAGAAGTTTTGCTTCTTGAAATGTGAACCCTTCAGCAGTTTGTGAAAATGAAAAAATTGGGATTTTCAGAAATTGTGCGAAAATCTTTTCTTGTTCAGGTAACAATTTTGTTTATCTTGTCAGCAGAGTAGATCACAACAGCCGTTATAATGTAGTGTTTACTTCAAGTGCTATAAATATCTTATTGTTTGAGAGTCAGTTAACTTAGTTTATTGTTTAGTTCATTTATCTACAGAAAAGACGATGACTACTCGGGTACTGTCCACAGCCCACAATTAAGAAATAAATAATAAACATTAAAAACAGAAGGTAAAGATGATCAAACTACAGGTAGAGTTCATCTCCGCTTCAGAGTCAGTATTGTTCCATTACTGGTTCTGCTATTTTGTTGTGACCAATGAACCTTTTCTGGTTTATTTCTAAATGACGACCCTGCTCATCACAAAGAACACCCAATGGGAGGGAAAGAAATGGCATCTGAATCATCAATTCCAGACAGCAATTTTCAGGCATCTGCAAAATGAAGGCCGTTAACCAGCTTTTATCTCCAAACTGCGGCCGACCTCTCCAGCGTTCCTTTTGCGCAAACTGTCCTACTTCGCTCAGGTTTGATGGACGCATTATCCTGACTGCAAGTAATCAGAACAGTCCACAGTTTTGCTGTCGTCCATTCTTCGGTGCTTTTAGATGCGTACTTTGGTTGATTATGTTGTTGGAGGAGCTGTGACCTGCAGACCCTCTTAGAAAAGCAAGCCTGGAACACAGCTGTCTCACACCACAGTTGCTGCTTCTCTTTGAAAGCTTTTAGGATTTTATTTTTGTATGAAAACAGAACTGTTATGACTTGATGTGACAAAAGGCTCTAATTTTGTCTCATCAGTTGAAGGGACAATGTCTCAGAAGAGATCCAGCTTGTCACTTTGTATTTTGGTAAACTCATGTCAAGCTCTTTCTGTTCCATTTGTCTCGCTGCATATGGTGAGGATGTACTGAAAGTTTTCTATTGCTTGTTGCTGTAAGTGGTACCAGTCAGAGCTGTCTTTAATGAAGTAACACTTTTATATTGTAGTCCTGGATGCCAACTTTTGTCTGTTTTAAGCCCTTTATTTGTACTGTATTTTGGATGCCTTGCTGTTGGTGTTTCTGCAGTAGCTGCATAGCTATCTGACAACTGATTGTTTTAAGAGGATTTTTATATTTGTACTTTTGTCATGGTCAGAACTCAGGGGTCCAGTTTACTCCTGGATTTTTCTGTAGAACATAACTCTAAATTAGTTGTGAAAATTTGCCTATTCACAGATATTTTTGCAAAGTATATTGAAGTAAATGCAGTTTTTAAAGATGACATAAGTAGGCACAATGTCACTTGACACACCACTGGCTGCCGTTTCCAAAGCAACCGATCCAGGAGCACCACATCTTCCCTTGACTCTGATAGGCTGAACCCCCAAGAGTGGATATAAGGGCGACCAGAGGTGTTAGCTTCTGCGGTTGTGCTAAGATGGATTCCACTGTTTGAATTAATGCATGTTAAGGTATATTTGTTTTTTGAACTATTAAAATAAGAAGCTATCTGTGTTTTTAGAGGAGGACTCAAGTATTCCCAGATTTCAGTTGTTAGTGGGAGGCTGTGGTCTCTAAATCTCGTGAATACCTTTGGTCCGCTGTAGTTTTTCTACCAGTTTTTGCATGTGGAGACGTATTTCACTCATTCTTCAGAGATTCTCTCTGACTTTGACTGGTTTTCTTTTTCCACTAATTGTCGTGAGTTTGCTTCAATCAGCTCTGACTAACTTGTCTGTCCTGCTGTGTCAGGATGGTGTTTTCATTGTGGTGTACAATGCACAATTCCACTTTTATGTCAGGTAAAAAGTTCATCTTGAGCTCATCTGACTAGAAAACATTCATCAACCCTGTTTTCCCCACGACTTATGATGACCTGCAAAAAAGACTTCTCATACAGGAGTTATCAGTTGACGTCACATTACATCAGCACTGCATTGCACATGTCGCCTGCAGAAAGCAGACAAGAATACATTAATCTAACTGTTTAAACTATTTACAGTTATTTTGATAAAGTTATTTCTAAGTCACAGCCAGCTCGGATCACCTCTGGAGCAGGCAGCTTCACAGCTTTCGCAGCTGTCAGAGGTTTTATTGTTCATGCAGTGTCTCTGTGCATCGTACTACCTCCAGGTCAGCCTGCTGCACCTTATATTCTTATTTTAGTTTACCACCTGCCTTGATGACTGCAGCTACACCTTCGTTTTCCCACTAATTATGACCAAAATAGGTAGAAATGATCATATTTCATTTGTCCTTTTGAACTCATTTTTTTATAGTTTTAGAACAACCTTCCTTACCAAGGAGAGGTTTGTCTTACTTAAAGGAACTTGACATATCTGGTTTAGAGGCGAGGATTTTGCCATGAACAAAATAGCTTTAATAATTCTAGGAAATAATGTCCAACCACTGAAGTTTGGACTGTTGTTTTTCTCGTCATCTATTCACTCACCTGCATGTAACAGGTTGGGGTCATTAACACGTCTCCTGTTTACTAATGCTAATTTGGTAGCATAACTTATTTTATCATGCTGTGATAAACAGTCGTAGTACGCTGATAACATTCTGGATAATGTTAAAGTAGTAAGATAAATGTGGGTAACCATGGCAACCAGTGACAGTTTAAAGGCCGACCGGCTCTTTCTGCAGTCAAGCTGCGCGCGCACCCACCGTGTTCCCTAACACACAAGCAGAGCGAATGGACAGGCACGGCTCGGTTGGTTTGCAGTTGTGCGACATTCTAAAAACTAAAACAAAGTGGGAACATATGTTGTTCATTTTGGTACGAATTCTATCACACAGTTGTAGCACACCATAGATGACCACTGTCAGAACCTCCGATCCAGATACAGAATCACACCCCAAGTGAATCTGAAGACACAGAGAGCAGCACAGCAACTCATGGGCAAGTACCTTTTAGTTTAGTCTGCGTTCAAGTGCTCTGTTGTTCAGGATTACATTTGCTTGCATCACCGGGGTTGTCAAATTGATGAAGTTGCTTTGTTAATATGCAGAGTTCTCATCTACTTGCATGGGTTTTCTCAAGTTCAGAGCACTAAGGAATTTTGGCTATTAGGATTGTTTTTGTGGAAATGCAGAAATGTTCTCAGTGATTTATCTTATTATAATTCACCTTTAATGCTTAAAGGAAAAAGGCTTTGTTCACATTTGTTGTGTACGTTTCTACCAGAGTAGAACATAATATAAGGGAATGATTGTTGTTTTTTAACATAAAAATAATGATTTGCTTTCCATTTTTCCTAGGTTTCTTCTTAATCTCTAAAGACGGTTCTCCTTTCGGGCTTCTGATACAAAAGTCATAATGAAGTTAAGTGCCTCACAAAACAAATAATTCATACATTTTTTATCACACTTTATTTTGCTGGTGTCCAAAGAGAGTAAAAGCTGCCACAATTACTCATTAATGGGCCTGGTCTTAAAGAGCTTTGTCTCTTTGTTCCAGTCAGTGTGAACAATGAGACACTGCTGAGGTTTCCTTAACACGTTCCTGAGTGATTTCTGTGGTTGCAGCAAAGCATCAGACTGCTGATGTACTAAGATGTTCATTAACCCTCTCATGCAGCCACTTCCTGGACTAAAACATTCATCAACCCCCCTGTAGAAGATGTGGGGAGAGAAGTACATTTTCTTTTTGAAAGCATTTTCCAAACAGTGAGGTTTTAATGTAAGAAGGTTTTTTTTTTTTGTTGCGTTTATAAAATATATAAAGGTCAACGAAGCAAACTGCTGAGAACCATTGGTTCTGTTCTGTGCTTGATTCGTCACGCTCATTGAATTTATTTTTTCTGTACCTCAAACATGCACACGCACACACAAACACACCCCCACACGCACGCACACACATTCAGAGGAATATTCCACAGACTCTCACACAGCCCCAGGTGATGAACATGTTGAATTTTGACGCTATTTTAGTCATTGAACATGATGGTCCCAGCTGTCGAACTTCCCTCTGGATACACGCTCACTCACACACTCACACACACACCTACACACAGTCCCAAAACAAGCCTCTATTCAGCTGTAGAAACTATATACATTTAAATCCTTCCCCTGTTTTTCCGGCCACAAAGTTCTGTTTTTGTCCTCTGTAGTTTTGAGGCTGAGCTGCATTTCCATCAACTTGTTTAGTTGGGAGATCTTTGAATTCCACTGAAATCTACAATTAGAATTTTTTCTCCAATTCCAGTTTTCTTTTGAACTCACAGACAAAAAGGATCATCAGTTAGCATACACTTATCAGTGTAAGTGTTGAATTCAAACTGGGTCAGACTGGACTGATCACCCAAAGCATAACTTTTCCATAAGCACAATTTGTGTCAAATACAAACTTGGATGCACAAGTTTAACATATTTCTTTTAACAACACATGGTCTAAATTATGTGTGTTGGCTTGAAGAAATATCCTGCAGGCAAGCAGTAGATTTGGTCATATGTTCCACAGAATAATTCAGAAGACAGATTTCTAGGCGTGCTCACTGCTAGCTGTAAAGTTAGTTGTACTAAAGCTAAATTACTATAACAACATGGTATTCAGCAGAAGCTAAAGTGCTAAATCCAGCTGTGTTGATACCCACTATGTGTCAAGAACAAAATGTGTAATATTCTCACTCAGCACAGTGAAATTTGTTACTGCACACTTACCTGTTGGTATCAGGAAGTGATTCTTTGGAACAGACCTTTCACTCATAGTTTCAGTTTAAAAGTTGTTGAGTTTTGATTATTTTGTCATGAACTCTTATTATCCGCTGTAGGACTTCCATCAGATAATATATGGGACATCAGAATATTTTAAACTCGCACTCATTCTGGGTTTAGAATAAGTCACTGGCTGCATTGCATCATGGGTGGAGAACATGAGGAGAGGAAGTGGAACTGCTACGTAAACAGTCCTCTCCCACTTCAAAATAAGAGCATGAATCTAAATGTTTAACTAACCAAACCTTCAACACATGTCAAACTTTATGATTAAAAGTTTACAAAACACCCAAGAAAATTAGTGTTTAAGAATTTATCCAGAAAAAAATTATTTAGGGAAAGCTAAGTGCACTAGATGCTTTCAGAGTCACCAAAAATATCACAAGAAACCCTAACAAAAAAAAAATTAGCTCTGCTATTTGTACATTAGCAGAAGTGTGCCCACCACTGCCCAACATTTACATTACCTAGGATAGTTCAGCAATTAAACTGTTGGTTTCCTGCCATGGACTTTAGTTTCAAAGATGTATCATTATTTTTCAAAAGGGCTGAGCTCGGGGTCTTTCCAGAATCTCAGTCTTTGCCTGTTCATTTCATTCCAAAGTTATGTTTTTGGGGACCATTTCTATGTCTGCCAAATTAATCAGACTGTGCTGATGCTGGAGCCGATGGGTTCACTGTCTCTACCTGTGGAAGTCAAAGTGTGGCTCTTTTGTAAGATTTTGTAATGTGAGGAACTGAAACCTTTGTTGCCTCTTAATTTGTCAGATATGAGGTAAATCACAAAAAAACGTCATATTTCAACCAACTCTTTCTGAATTATTTGCATAAACACAACTTTGAGAACAGCTATTTGGTATGTTTTGCAGCTTTACAGTAAACTATTCCTTATGCTGGTAAACTAAGGGTTGTAATATGGTGCTGTACTCCTTGCCTGTATGAGTGGATATTGAAAAATGGAAGTGGTGTCACAGTTTATTGCTTTCAAGAATAGCAATGACATTGACAGCTGGTTTTCAGCCAGTAACAGCAAAATCATCAATCTAGATTCAAGATTGTGTTCTTGACTGCCAGCCATGAAGTACGACTGCTCACATTTAGAGTGAATGAATCTACGTTTCCGAAACAGCCTTGAATTTTTTTTTTCTGTTGCTCATTTCTTCTTTGTTGCTCATCAGCTCCTTAGAATAAATTTGATACAATTTCCTTTTCACTACAATACTGCTTTCTTTCTCTTGAACTTTTGAGTTCACTATGGAGATGCATTTAGGTTTTGTTTTCTTGTCATACAGACCTTTTGATGTTGTGCCTTGCAGTTCATTAAGGCTGTTTTCTGTCAGGTCTCCTTCAATGATCTGTGTACATTTTTGCAGGCTCTCAGCTTATTTCACACAACAAAGAATGTGTGGTTTGTGTCTGATCTATGGTAATTGTAAAGCATTGGCCTGCCAATATCAACGCTAGCTGATTCAGATTACTTTAAGTAAAATATTATACATTATTGCTAAAAGTATTCCCTCACCTATCAAAATCATTGGAATCAGAGGTTCAATTGACTTCCTTGGTCAAAGATGTATATGTCATAAACTCTTATTATCCGCTGCAGGACTTCCATCCTACTTTCTCCTATGTATGGAGGCTGGGTCACTCTCAGGTGTTCAGAGAACCTGGGTGGTACTGCTGGTGTGAAAGTTCTTTGCTGCTTTATATTTCACTGCCTTCTATAAATGATGCAACTCAATCAGAAAGTAGAAGGCCATTTAAAGTAACAGAGTGGAGTGAAGAAACATGTTCTCCATGGTGACCAATCATGCGTTCTGTCTGATAATCCAATGGGCATGTCTGGATTTTGCGGTTGGCAAGAGAACGCTCGCATGCTTACCCACCCATGCTTATCTTGCATGCTGTGGCTGGAGCGTCTCTTAAAGCTTATGCATATCAAGACAATTTTATACTCCCAACCTCGTGGCAACAATTTGTGGATGGTCAATTCCTGTTCCAACTTGACTGACCACCAGCGTACAGAACTCACCCATGGAGACATGGCTGAGCAAGTTGTGGAAGAACTTGACTGGACCTGTTCTGTCCTCAAACCGACACAACACTTTGGGATGAATTAGTGCAGAGACTGTGAGGCAGGCCATCTTGTCCAACATCAGTGTCTGACCTAACAAATGTGCATGTGAACAATGATCCGAAATGTTTTTAAATAAACTTTTACATCTTATGGAAAGTGTTGCAGCTTCAAAGAGTGGGCTGATATTATCCTAAAATCCTGTGGATTATTACAATCATATGCCTGTGAAGGGAAATAAATGAACTTTTTTTGCAAGACAGAGACCAAGGATAATAAAATAAGTTCATGGGGAATGTGAAAAGTTTGTACTAATCTCTTTACCTAAAACACTTGATTCAAATAAAAGTTTGCAAAAGTGAATAAAGACATATGATCTGGTACTTCAGTCAATGTAGTAAACAAGCAGACACGTATGTTCTGATGTCAAGTCTTACAGATTTATTCAAACTGCCAGACTAGATCCACTAGCTCTAATATAGTAACAGGGACATTTGTGTACAATTTCGATGATATTCCCTAACAAACCAAAAAATCTGGTAAATATTTGACAGGTTTTGAGACATTTCTAGTTCACAAAATTAGAAAAAAAAAAATGCTCTTTTTGTATACATAATTTACTTGACAAGAACTTAAACAAATATGTACAACGGCATGAACAGGACAAACGATGTTAGCGTGTGGCTCATTTACTAGCTAAAATAGGAGTACATGATACAAAAACGGCCTCATTCAACTGAGGATTCGCTACAAAAATACATCTAATAACAGCTTTGATCTTTTCTAATGTACACAGTTCATCACAGTAATAAATAAGACCCATGTTCAGAGAGAACATTAGTTTTCTAAAACATCTTCTGGTGTGCATTCCATTCTTGTTCATGCACGTTTTCCTGCGCTCAGAACCTCCAGAAGTTTTTGAACCAACGCGGTTCGTGAGCCGCTCTGCGGGGTCGCGTGCCGCCCTGTGAGGACGGCGGCCTTCCTGTGTGACGGCCTCTGGTGGGGAACGCATAGTGGAGCCAGAACAACAGCGCGCGCGCGCAGTTCTGCTCCTCGCCCTATTTTATCAAGCGCGAGCAGCGTTCCCGCCCTCTGCCGGATGAATTTTAATGCGCATTATTGTTTGCTTTGTTTGTTTGCACCAGAATAATCTATAGTCGGTGAGACGGATAGTTGCTACCGCTGATGCCCCAAAGCAATCTTTGCCAGATGTTCGACTTGAGAGGAGTGGGAGAAAATGTCAGAGGATGGGAGGGGAGAAAAAGAAAAAGTGCAAATAAGTGTGGGAGTTACTGTGCTTTTCCTGCGTACTTTCAGCTGTCAACACGCAGCAAGGATAATCTCCTCCATATAGCAGAGATAATTGTCATTAAAATTTTGTTTTAGTGAAAGCAAGATTGGCAGCATATTAACTGACATAAAATTTGAACCACCACTAGTTAAGACTAAAAACTAAAAGCAGCGAGCTGCTGTTGACAAAGGGCTGTTTTACGGTATGATTACCTGACAATCAAACCTTGACTTTTCCCTGCGTTTCACGGCCGCTCTGAGTGGCTCTGGGACGCCAGGCTGACATCGAACAGGTCACGTGACGAGCTGAATCAATTACTGCACGTTTCAGCCTAAACTCTCCCGTCACTTTGGGATATTTTAAACTGACTAAGATGGCAGAAAATCAACTGTGTGGAAAGCAGAGTATAAAGGTCAAACGCCTGAGCGGTTTATCAGATCAAAGCCTCTTAACTGCACTTCACATTTTTGACCTGCTAAAAACATGACTGGGTGTGTAGGACCGAGGGGCAGCCGTGGTTTCCAGGCTGTGGTACAGGTAGCTCTGGTCGTAGCGGTTTGAGCTGCATTCAGGGGTACAGAAGTGACTCAAATGGAGAATATATATATTTTTAAATCCAGTGTAAGCTGAAACAGACCATAGTGAACAGAGAACAATTGCTAGTGTCAACATATTTCCCCATAAAGTAGGAACATGGATCTGGGAATGACGCCAAATCCAACTAAACCCAGTAACAGCTGCTAGTCGGAAACCAGATTATAATTGCTGTGCTCAGACAAGACTGCTACTATTAGCAGTAGCTAATAACACTGTATTTCTTTGCAGTTTGGGAATGTGCTCATTAGAGGATGCATTATAGTACTGAATGTGTGTGGAAAATGTAAAGAGATGTAAGAAAAGTTTAAATAAACTGATTTTAAGGTTCATTTCGGTGAAGAACCTCAATTTTTCCACTTTCAGATTCAGACTCTGTTTTTTATTGGTTATACTTAGGACTCAAGTATTGACATCTGAGTAAAATGCAAAATCTGAAAATGGCTAAGATATTTTCTTTCTTTTTGACTTTTTGAAACAACATAACAACTGACATATTTCAAGTCGTCTTGTGTTGTATTAAGACTGGTCTCCATAGTGCTTCTTGGCATTCGTAGCACAACAGATATATCATGGATTTCTACTGTCAGTCTGCAGAAAAATAATAAAGTTTGTCTGACTGTGTAACTAGGAGCGCCATGGTGACGCAGTTGGTAGCACTGTTGCCTTGCAGTAGGAAGGTCCTGGGTTCAAACTCCAGTCTGAGGTCTTTCTGCATGGAGTTTGCATGTTGCCCCTGTGCATGTTCTCTCTGGTTACTCTGGCTTCCTTTTGGGCTGTGGGAGGATAATCTGTTAAATTGTTTCTCTAAATTGCCTTGAGGTGTGAGTGTGTGTACATGGTTGTCCGTTCTGTGGTGGACTGGTGTACCCTGCCTCTCACTGGGTGAGAGGCAGGGTACACCAGTCCACCACAGTGACTACTGGAGACACCAGCCCCTTTGGAACCCTGCAAGGTGAGTGAGTTTAGGCAACAGATGGATGACTAACATGTTTTGTCAATGTCAAAATAGCTGGGGTCAAATATCTGACTTAGTTATGGTTACTATTTCATTGTGGTAACTATTACACACTTTATTTTTTAGTGAAACTGTAAATGTTGCACCATCCAGAGTTCCGCCACAAATATGTAAACACGCAGGCCGTCCTTTCCAGATTTTACATTTTATAGACTTACTGCACTTTGATCTGCCTTGTTGCTGAAAAAGTTCTATATAAATAAAACTTTTTCTTCTAAAGTCATATAGGAAACAGTTCCATGGTGTGCATGACCTCTGGCTCAACTCAGCTGTGTGGCTCCACATAACATTTTTACATATGTACGTAGTTTTGATCTTCTTACGTTTGCCATGAATATTTTGATAGATATTGATTCAGAGAACGCGGGCCCATCGATCATCCTGCTGTTTAACACAGATCCAGCTAGCGAGCGCGACGCGTTGCGACCCGTTGTCCCCACATCCAGCCGTCCTCACCATTTAGTGAGAAAAGCAAACCGAAGCCACCAGAATAACGAGCTCGACTCCTGATTTATTGTCTCTTCACTCATTACCGGCTGCTGTTAGAATTCATTTAACATTTATAGCTTTGCATGGTCAATGCCTCAGATTATTTCTGACCCGTTGACGCCTTACAATTAAGCTCTGACCTTGAGGTCCTCCAACCAGAGATCATTAATAGCTTCTCACAACTGATTTAAATCCTGCGGGGATCGTTTCTTTCAAGCTGTTGCATCTCATCTGTGGAAGGAGCTTCTCAGGTTTTTATCTCGTATTGACTATGTTGGTTTGTTTAAACAGCAACTCAAAGGAAAAGCCTGAAGCAATTTTTCTTTCTGATTTTTTTTTTTAATATAGTTTTTCCCTCCCCCCATTGTATTTCACTGTAAAGCAGTTTGTAATTTTAATGAGAAATAAAAGCACCAGCCAGATTTATTGGTATCCCTGTAGCACTCATAATAAAAAATGTAGGAAAAATTAGCCATTAATTTAAGTACATTTATTCAATGCGGAAAATAAAACCTGTGTTATTTTTGCTAATAGGATTTTTCTTCTTGTTAATCGTTTGTTTTTCCCACTGGGTCAAAGGTCATTAGACCTAGTGATGACCCATTTTCAGTCTACTGTTACTACTGCCACATTTTTGTTGGCATTTGTAAGAGTTTGTAGCGCCACTCTGACCGTGTCTCCATCATTTTTAAGTACCGCATCGGAAAAGGTTTTTGCAAACAGCAAAAATCTAAACAACTGTCGCAAAAATTTATGCTCACTTATGGTGGTTTTTTGCTTTTTGAAAAAGACTTACTGCACTAAAGGGAGATGGAAACACATCTGCAGAGTAAGTAAACATTCCCATCCACTGATAGGCCTGTGCCTTACCAGAGCCATAAAACTTTACAAACCTCCAGCTCGTTGGGGATTCTCTCCATGTTCCTGAGCTGTGTGGTCCATGCTAGTTTGCAACCTCTACTTCCTGTTCATTACAGCCATGCGTAACATCAGCATCCGACCAAATTACGGTTTGCACAGCCAGGTTGATTTGCTCCAAACTAGTAAAATAAAACACACCTAATTTGCATTTTTCTTTTTATTATTTTTTGTGACATTTTAAAAGTTCCCAGAGCATTTAGTAGAGAACCAGGCCCATAACATCATACGTCCTCTACCATACTTCCCTGTAGACATGATGTGTTTTCACACACACATCATGTGTTTGCTCCCTGTGGCTCCTCATTCAGTGACTGAAAGAAATGGGCCTTTGAGTAATGTCACACTTTTGGTATTTTAAAAGTTGTGAACTGGTGTGGATTTTAAATTGTTTTTATTTGCAATGCAACTAATTTGGAGAGAATGAGGCTGAAGACAATCTGAGTGTGATGCCATTGTGTGATGGATCAACTAAGCAACTACCCATCAGTAAGAATGTTTTTAGTTTGATGTACATAGGCCATAAAAACCTTCTCTAAATCTGCTTAAACTTCTCAACTCTTGCATTTGGGATGATATTTACATTGCAGAGATTGCATTTTAATTCAGCAGTGTTGGACTAAATCATTACTGCTAATTCCAGTTACATTGCTATTTCAATTTATAATAACACCTTGCAATTGATATTCAAAGAGAAAGCAGCATATTTCTAAAATGAAATGCCAAAGTAACCCCTCTCAAACTTATCTTATTCAATATTAGCGAAGAATGATAGTGTGTTGCCCTGCAGAGGAAGTCTTTTATGCTTGTGCCTCTAACAGACCTGGATAATGTGGCTGAAAGATGAATTACTCTTGGATATGTTCAATTGGACTCAGAGTTGGGTGGGTGGTCAGTGCATGCTCCACAGTTCCTGCCCGAGGCTTTGACACGGAAGTAACAGCAGCAAATACACAGCAGAAAAAGAAGCCCGTAACATCAGAGGCTTTCCAACAACAACAGAGACAGAGTTCACGCTGTTTCCAGCCGCCAGCTAAATCTGTTTGTCAGCCGTTTTGATGTTTGAAGCAATAGGTCAACTTGGAAAAGGTTCAGTAAAATCAAGGTGAAAGGGGTTGTGTTGCCACCGACAGTTGTCATAAAAAGTTTTGAGAGTGTCACAGATGTGTTGTGCAAACTTTGGAGCTTCGATTTTTGTGGTGGGGATTAAATCAAAGAACAACTTGAATTGTTCTTTGATTTAATCCCCATCTTCGGTAAACTGAGATCAGAATGGGTCGTCATCAAACTGGATTTGTTTCAGATGTTTACAACTAGCGTTCCAGTGAAAAAGGCAAATACTAGCTCTTCACACTAGCTGCATGTATTTCCAGAAAATACAATCTTTGAAACTTCATTTGGTCAAAATATTTCTAAGAAACATAATGATTAAGTCAAGAAATCCACCACTGACTCACTGTCAACACTTGTGGTCATGACTTTATCAATGGACATCCATCTATTAGTAAATCTCTTGCTTTTCTGAGGAAAGGACTGTAATCTAATAAAAGGCCTCAGCGGGCTCAGCTATATTGTGTGTACAAAATCTACAGAAATGTAATGGCTTGCTCTAATTGTGACTTCAACCCTTTTTAGTGTGTTGAGATCTGCTGTAAACATAATGTTTTATGAATGTCATAATAAAGACCTCTAATTATGTGCTTTGTTTCTGGACACTGTCTCCTTTCCTTCTTACCTTTTCACTGGTTCCTGTCTTTAGTTTATGACATTCCACTTAAAACTCCTGCAAAATTCACCACTATCTCAGATCTATCTGCATCTCAAACTGCAGGCGGGTCACTATTTGTCACATAACTTGACAGAGCAGCTGTGGTTTATAGAGAGATTATATTACAAACAGTTGGACTTCCAAAGGGAATACTCACATTATTTGTAAAAATGCCACAATTATCCACTTTGTGTTGGCCTATCACATAATATTTCAGAAAAAATACTTTCAAGTTTAATGTGAGAACAAGTTAGGGTGTAGGAATACTGCTTCTAGCCACAGTATTTCTTTGTAAACAAAGCCCAAGAGTGTGTTGCTCATATTTGTATTGGTCCCTTTATCCCCTACAGAGGACCAGAAAACCTTTTGCCTTTCATGCTTTTTGTAAGTTCTCGTAAAGTACTCGGAATAATTGCCCTTTCATTTCCTGCTTCACTTCTTAGTGGCTAGGATTCACATTTCATCTGCCTATTACTATTCTAACTGTACAGCTCTTCACTGATTTAACATATTCAGCACGGCCTGGCGGAGTGGTCAATTCTAAAAAACTCTTGCAGCAGAAGCTGAGATATCATCTCTAATATCAAATGCATTTTCTTCTTCATCTGACTTTGGCACAAAAACCACCCCTGATGCAATATGAGCATAGATGTGTCAATAAAAGATAGCGGTATGTTATGGGAGTGCTGGTAATATTATTATCAAGCCAAATAATTTTCATGCAAAGCTCATGCCTTTTTTTCTCCAGATTTGTAGTTTTCAGTCTTAAGAATCTGAATTAAAATTAGGTATTAACTAATATGAAAATTTGGACCGATATCAATATTTGTACTGCTGTTCTAACCAATATTTATCTGTATTATATAGAAACTTCATTATCTTTTAGACATCTTGAAAAAACAACCACACCACTGACTGGCATAAAAAAAAATCACTGCCACATGACCAACCTCTTCCCCCTCCAGAAACAACATGGAAATAAATATTGGAAATTGATATTGGCTCAGTTTTACTTATCAAACCGATACCGATAAGTTATAAATGGCCAATGCTGATGTTAATGTTCATATATCATGCATCTACTCAACAGAAATGTTTTAAAGTCAATAAATAAATGACTGGGGCATTAAAAATATTTTACTCGTTATAAATATATAAAAAAGTACTCTTTTAGCTTTGGTCACATTACAACCACAAACGTCTCCATTTTGTGTTTAAATGTCGTGCTAGCTGCTGCTAGTCACTTTGTCAATATTTCACTAATGTTAAAAAAAACACAATTTCATAATTGCGGTGTTTCCATTTAACAAGAAACACAATTAAAATCACACGTGAATACGTTTGATCACGAGTAAGTCATTAAAAACATGCTGCATCATCATCCTCCTACTACTTCCTGTGGTCGTCTTCTTTATGGTTGGAGCCAGTGACAACATCCAGTTGTTGGTCACATGACTCTTGTGATGCAAAAAAAGTGTTTCCATTGCAAGTTTGTGAGATAAACCAATTTCAAAACTTTTTCAAACTTTTCATCAACAAACAAGAATATTTTTGAAATTGGAATTTCCACTAGGCAAATTTATTTTTGAAATATCAAATTGCACAAATATACGGTGAATGGAAATGCAGCTACTGTTAATTGGAAGGAATGTCATCATTAAAATTAAAAATCTGAAATGCATGGCCAACATTTACTCTGATAAAAGCTGATGCAACTGATTCCCATCAAAGTTGCCTGATATCTGGTATGTTTTTCAGAGAACATTAGTGAACTGCTCAATCCATCATTCATAAAAAACTATGTTTAAAAAATCTGGCCCTTATGGAAGAAAGTCACTGTTGATTAAAAACTCATAAGAATTCCTAAAACGTTATGTGAGCAGAAAAACACGTCCTCTTTAACACTACAATCGCTGTGTGGGCAGTGCTTTTCCTCAGCAGGGAGAGGAAAGTATTAACTCAGGAGGCAGCTGAATAGAAATGCAAATATCAAATCTGTCTTTGTAAAGAATTTTGATTTCTGTTTGCTTTTCACTTATTTTCTGTTTCTCTAATCCTAATAAAAGACAGTTCATGTTTATAATATGACACAAAAGTGAGAAAGGTGACACAGTTCAAGGGATATAAATACTTTTACAATTGTATTTAAAAATCTGCCTTTCCTCTGACACGGCTGTGTGGCGTCGACAGAAACGATCTGAAATCTCTTGGGGAGAAAATGTAAACCAAACAGCGCGTGTTTATGATCACAGAGTGAAGATATCTAAAAGGAATGCGAGGTTGAACTTTTTTCTTCCTCTTTTTAGTGACGCCGAAATTCATCCTGAAAGTAAATGATTGGTTTAAAATGCTAAACGGGAGACGTCGACTGATTTCTGCCGAGGGAAACGAGCCCAGCTGCGTATTCCTGCCACGATCCCACAGGCTGCACACCTGAGGCTCATTTAGAGCGGGATTGCGGCTGATGAGGATAATTAGCCATCTTTATACATATATATATATATATATATATATATATATATATATTTTTTTTTTTCCCAGATATGTGAATCAGTACAGGAGTGTAAGGACTCCAAGAGGCTCTGCATGTAGACAGATAGTCTTTGTTTTCTGATTACGCTCTCCTTAAAATGAACACCCTGGATGTGATATTTAGGCAATGATGTGGGACTTGTCTTGGGGAATGACAGCCTACAGTAACACCTGTAAGGGCAGAACTGCCGGATGAGGAGGGGGGTACAGGTTTGGGTGGTGACTCTGAACGGGATGAAAAGCTGCTAAGGGGTACGCACTAGGAGCATCCAGCAGCGGGATGGGGGAGGAAGCATAGAATGAAGGAGGAAGAGGTGGAGGGGGTGGTGGTGGTGGTGGAGGGGCAGGGGCAAGAGAAGACAGGTGAGGGGAGAAGGGGGGTAGAAGGTGTGGGTATGAGGAGAGCGGGAGGTGTGATGGAGGTGGAAGAAGGGAGAGGTTGTGCTGGATGAAGGTGTGGTGGAAGGAGAAGGAAGAGGAAGATGAGAGGGACGGCTGGAGGAGGAGCTGAGCATGGAGGGGGATGCAGCGTGGGGGGAGGTGAGGAGGAAAGCACTGCCTCTTCTCTGAAAACAGATGCTTCAACTCTATCCCTTTCCTCCTCTCCCGTTCCTCCTTCTCCTTCCTCCTCACCCACTCCTTCTCCCACTCCTCCCTCTTTCTCTCCAGCCGCTTCTCCTTCTCTTCCTCCTCCTCCTTCCTCTGCCTCTCCCTGGTGTGTACATGTTCTGCTTCGTTTCTGGTGCTGGTGTTATTAGCAGTATTACTGCTGGGATTACAATCAGGATTACAGTTGAAACCATGGCACTGACTGCTGTCAGTTTCAGTCTGATGAACACCCCGGCTGCTCCTATAACCACCGTCTGGACCAGAGAGGGGGGCGCTGTCATGACCCTGTGCTTCGGTTTCACCCTCCTTGCTCTGACCACTCCTGACAATTTTATCAACAGAGTCACAACTGCGACGAAAAGCGTCATCAGTTATGCTTTGACACTCTGTTTTGGTGTGCATGTCTTCACACTGACAATGGTTGTTGGTGCTACATCTGAGGGTACCTGTTAACTGTGCACACCCTAATGGTTCTATTTTGTTCAAAGTACAATCAGGAGTCCGGTCAACAGGACGTACATGACATCCATTGATAACAGTTGCATCATGATCACAGCAGATGGCAGAATTAAGTCCATCATCCCTGATGGACTGCTCAGCTCCCTGTCGGTGTGGCGTTGAGGTTTTACAGGTGTGACAGTCACCGAGTTGTGTCAAGCCGTCAGAGCGATCACAGTCAAACTGACTACGGTCGTTAGCAGTTCCATGACTCTCATCACAACAGCAGGGCTTATCTTGATCGTCGGAACCACAGCTAAGTGGTTCCTCGTCAGTCTTGGCGTTGTGGCTCAGGGGCTGTTGGGTCCTACAGATTGGGTGGCAGGTTGTATGTATGAGCTGACAACAACAGTCTGCTCTGTCACTGAGGTCAGAGGTCAAGCTGGCCTGATTTCTTTCTTGCCTCTTGAGTAGAACATTCATGAATCTCCTCAATTGCCTCCTGCCTCGTCTTCGTTTCTTCTTAGGTGCCACCGGCTCTGGAGATCCTCCCTTCCTCTTTCTGGACAATCCTGCAAGCAAACGAGCGGGAGGGGGAGCCACTTCCCCGCAGGCCGATCCGATTCTCGGCTTCGCTTCCAAACAGCACAAGCTCTCAACTGTCGTGGTGCAGCTTTGTCCTGCAGGTATTGTTTGTGTTTGACCACACGCTGCGTCTCTGGAGGAAGCGGAGATGGGGCTAATCATTGGATTTCTTGCCGTTTCTCCGTGAGGTCTAGGAACGAGACACATTTCCTCCTCGCATGCAGCGTCTCGACGGGGGAAAGTAACACTGCTAATCGCTAGCTTACACGTGTTTTCCTCAGCGCCTCTTATCTCGCCGCTCCTCGGATTCCTTTGCTCCTGCCCGCCCTCCTTCTTCCCTGCCTGCGCGTCTTTGTGGATCACTCCCGTCCCTTTGTCATCCTCGGCAGGGCCAGGTGTAATTGCGGGACAGTGTGGTGTCTCCATAACAGACTTGGGGACGTGGCTAATCACAGAGCAGCATGCTGCACCCCTGCAGAGGAGCTTTCTGAGCCCTGGGCCCCATCCGGAGACTGATTGGTGGGATTGATGCTGGCTGGCCTCCCGCTTCACCTGCACACACAGCTGGTTACACCGATTACACCGATTCATGGGAAGATTACTTAATAGCTCTCCCCTCTTCTCGTCATTTCTACCTGCCCTCTCTCGCATCATCTGATCCCTTCTCATCCTTTGCTCCTCTTCCCTCGTCTTCTTTTCTCTCCCTCCTACCAGCTGATTTGCAGTGAGATTACTTAATAGCTCTTTATCTCTCCTCTCATTTTTTATGTTGCCCTCTCTTTTCAGCTTCTCTTCCTCTCTCCCTTCAAACATCTGACTTGCAAAGAAGGGACTCATTATCCTTCCCTTTTCTGAGTCTTTTTTATCCGTCTTTCCTCTTCTTTTCTTTCTCCCCCTCCTCCTTGTCCCCCTCCCTATTCCTGTCCTCCTCCTTCTCCTTCTCCTTGCTGCTTTTTGAAGGCCTGGCGCATGGTGACATTCTGCAGAGAGGGGAACAAATTTTAAAGCATTTTCATCACGGCAACTGGAGCGGCCCTGGATTGCGTCGCCACCATCACAATGGTCGACAACTTCCACAGGATTTCCCGCCTGTCCTCCCTCTGCCTCTTCTCTCCTTTCATCTATCTTCTCTTCCTTCCCTCCCTCTGTATCTTCATGCCTCTCTTGGCAGTCGGGTTGTTTGATCACAGATGGCTTTATTCTCTCCCTCCCTTCCTCTAGTCCTCCTTTCTTTTCTGTGCCCCCTTTTTTGGCCTTGTGATGGGCTCTGAAGTCGTACAGTAGAGGGTTGATGCTATAGGATATGGAGGGTGATGTCTTGGTGTAGTTTACCATCTCTGTGGGCCAGAGAAGAACCCTGCCTCTGTCACGGCTCAGAACCTGACAGAAAGGCTCTTTGGGACGATCTGGAGGTACAGGCATTGATGTGTTGCAACAGGTTAATGAGGGGAGGCTTGATTCTTTTGGACTCTCATTTACGACACAAGAATCAGACTTCTCAGGATGATTTGTGGCAGAGGAAAGCAGATCTTCATCTTCTTGATGTGTTGTCTCTTGAAGATGGGCCTCATTTTCTCTCTGTGCTGAATCTGTGCTGATGCTGTCAGAAATCTGTTCTGGTGTGTCACTGTTTAAATAAAGATGAGCTTCAATCCCACGTTGGGCTTCTGTCCCATTGTCCTTACATAAAGAGATCTGGGCTCCACTCCCACTAATTGTCAAGTTCTCTTCTCCAATCATATTGCGACTGCATGAGGAAACCTGGGCTTTATTCCCAGTCGGTCCCAAGGGTCCTTTGTCAGCAGACTCAGCAGGCCGGAATTCAATCTTACTGTTCGCACTGCACTGGTTTCCAGTGTCCCAGGGATCCACATCGGAACACACTGGGGACTTTGGTCCCTGATCAGCAACTTTCTGCCCAAGGTTTTTTGTTCTTTCCTGATTTGCCACACCTACTTGTTTTCCTGGCAATCCCGAACCCTGTCCGGCTTGGATGAAGACCGCTGCTGATTGGTGCAGGAGGACGCAGGTCCTCTTCGGCAGGGAGAAGGACACGGGGCGAAGCCGGCTGGGGGCCAACAGGGCGTGAGCCGTACTCATCACCTTACTTCTGTTGTCATTTGGGTTCAAGTCAGGGTGCTCGGAGACAGTGGTAGCTGTTGGGACATCTATAGGAGTCATGGCATTACTCGTGTAACAATGAGGCGCCAAATGCTTGTAGAAGTGCTTTGAAACGGTACAGTTTGTGTCATCATGGTTTATCGTGTGGTTGGCTCTGAGGCGGCCACAGTCCAGATGGGTCTTTTTGAGGATGCAGGGTTCGTCAGCAGCAGCTGCAGAGTTGTTTGCATCCGTTTGGCCGTACGCCCAATCACTGTTGCTCAGGAGTCTGGACTGGAGTGTGGGGTCGAGGGGGAGTAGGGGTTGAATCAGCTGGGTCTGTGGTTCTGAAAGGGAAAAGAAAATAGAGGATTGGTACTGCTCATATTTACATGCAAAATATAACTGGGTTATTTTTCTATCCCAGTAATAAAATTCGGAGTAGGAAAAAAACTCTGTGGCACATTGGGCATTATTTTCTAAGATTTTGTATACAATATTCCGATCATGCTTTCGAGATTTTCTGTTTTATTGTTTTTAGCACAGCTGGATGATTTACTGCTGAACAACTGAAGACAAACATGCACTACATGAGTTCGTAACCACTCATCTATGGTATGATGTCATATTCAATTTGAGTCTTTAAGGATTAATTTGACTTTTGGCTTCAAAGCAGTGCTTCTGTCTCAGTTGGCACTGATGTAGATGATGATTTTCTAACTTCACTATGAACAATGATCGAGTTTAGGTTAGTTGTTCTTGGGTTATTCCTGAACACTCTGACCACTTTCCTTCATTTAAAGGTGATGGTCTGGATTGGATCATTGGTCCAAACAAAGCAAACCTAGATCTATAAACTTAGATAAAACACAATATTAAGCTTATGGAATGGACTGCAACCTGTTTTCTATGGAAAGTTATAGAAAGCTATGGAAAGAGTGAGCTGGCATTCATCTCTACTGATTCACTGGAATTGCTGAAGGAACTTGTTAATGGCTGCCATCTGGGGGTTTCTCTAGGGTTAGGGTACCCTGATCATTTGACTCGAAAGTCTGGTTCGTTTGGAAGTGTGAATGATGTGGAACCAGTAAAAGTTAAGTCTGGGCTGCCTGCAAACTTAGATTTTGGTTCGGTTGAAGTGAAGTCTGGTGTGGTAGAAATGCATATGTGAATGTCAAGTGGACTGTAGACTACTCCAAAAGCATACTGGGTAAATACAACTAAAACTAATGGGCAAGTCTAGAGCTAGCAGTAGAAATGGCTCATGAGAAATCCTACATGAAAATCTGATACCACTACCATTTTTGTTTGCGTTTTGTGAAGAAAAAAATTGCATTCAGTGTCTTCCTCAGAGGTTTCTGAGTCGTTTCCTTCAGTGGTTCTTGGTATTGTGCCCCCACAGGTGAGGAGGTGAACACGTTTTTCAAATGTTTGAGATTGTTTGACACATTGCTGTGTGAACGCAATTTTGGTCCCCAATCGAACCAGGTCTACTGCACTATCAGGTGTGAAGACATCCTAATATTCATTTCCTAAAACCATTTTAGTGCACAGCAAACTCTCAGACATGAATCTGTCTGCAAACAGGTGTGCTAAATGACTCAGTCAGATATTTCTGGGCAAAGGTATTAAAATGACCCACAGCTTTAAAAGTTATCTGTAATGTGCCGCCTTCTTATGCCGTGGAGCACGGTTTATAAAATATTTGGGTGTTTAAAGAAGGCGAGCCTTAAAATGACATTTCTCTCTACCCATTGTGAAAATGCAAATCCATTCAGCACTCAAGCAGACAGCCGAGTTTGAAAGGAACTGCCCAACTTTTTCGATGGCTTTGACTTTATAATGAGAAACCTGTACCGAATGAGAGGGTGACATATTTTTCAGATCAGAGGATGACAGTTGATTGTTTCTCTGAAGTCTGTGTTATGCTTTCTTAGCTTTTAAAATGCAGCCATTTGGCACACAAAATCCACTGGAGATGGACTAAAGGGATCTGATTTCAACTTTTGTTTCAGGAGAAACTCAGACAAGATGACAGAAAGTATTTCAGTCCAACAATTACTCACAGACTAACCCACTTATATGTGAATATATTTTAATTATAGACCTAACTTTAAGCGATTCATTTTTATAAATCAATCCTGCAAAGGAGAAAATAAACTTAGAGCTTCTTTAAGGTAATATTCCTACCAGCTTTGCACATCTAGCAACTGTCATTATTAATTTGTCACTGTGTGCTTGATGTTTGCAGTAGTTGTGTTTCCATTGCAAATATGCATAAAACTTTTTGGTATTATGCTAATGTATAAAAAGCACCATTTCTAAATTGTGGTGTTTCCATTAAATAAAGAAGACAATTACAATCACACATGAATACATTTGTTCACGCGGTAAGTCATTCAAAAACATGCAGTGCCATCATCCTCTGGCCCAAAGGTTTAATGTTTCAGTCTCATCTGACCAGACCATGTTCATCCACATTTTTGCCAAGCCTCTTGTATTCTTTCATCAGCTGTCTTCCTCCTTTTAATTGCTTTGATTTCCCCCAGATTGAGTGCACTGGTCTATTAAAATGGGCTTGTCTATACGGGCTTGTCCTCTTTTGATTCGTGTAAGTCTGTGTATCTGAGTCCTCACATGAAATATCTAACAAAGGCATCATGTTTTACCGACAGCAATTGCAACATCTGTTACATTTTCAGCTGCTGTGGTTTGCTTTCACACTGCTCTGTGAGCAACCTGTTCACCTCCTTACCTGTGGTGGCGCTACACCAAAAAACACTGAAGGAAACAACTCAAAAACCTCCAAAGAAGTCACTGAGTGCAACTTCCTTCTTCACAAAATGTAAACACAAATGGAGTGGAGTCAGATTATAGCTGTTGTAAGAGTTCTCTGTGTTTTTGGCAAAAGACCACGAGCCATTTCTCCCACTAATGCTAGACTCACATTTGTTTTGGTTGTATTTACCCAGAATGCCCTGCGCTGCAGTCCATGTCCTGCTGTTGGAGTGCCCTCAAGGTCCGCTTGGCGTTTACATATACATTCAAACTGCACCAGGATTCATTTCAACCGAACTGAGACCGATGTTTGTAGATGAACATGTTTTGGTTAGCATCAGAGTTTACATCTCCCAAAGGAACAGAAGTTTTTAGGTAAATGAACTAGAGTTCTGTTATTGTGGGCCAGACAGGTCTGGTGTGATTGCACCCTTAGATACATATTGGAAAAATTCTTCTATAAAAACATCTTCTTTTTTTTTGTTTCCCAATTATGTAATACTTTGTGTTGGCCTCTTGTGGTTTTAAGGTGACAAGATGTCAAAGAAAGTGTTGAAGGGTTACGAATTTCGAAAGTGACTGTATAATATCTGGTACAGTTCAGAAGTAATAATTTGGTATAATATTTGTATATAAATGACATAGGACCCTTCAGCTTCCAAAGGCAACTGATGATCATAATCATAATGTGACTGGGATATAATGGCCTTTAAATAAATTTCTTTGACTTGATAGCCTTTAAACAAGGATATGGATATGGGATCTTTGATGTAAGAAAGTTAAATCATAAACATTAGGGAAACCCTTGAAGTGACGAGGTTGTCTCTAAAATGCTAATCCTGCATTCTGCAGTATAACTCATGGACGACTGACCTGTACTAAAATATAAGTTTTAACCCTGTCCTGGTTGTTATTACAAATGACATGAGTTATTTTATTTTATTTTTTTTACATTTTGACAATCTAAATTCTTTATTTCAAAAAAAAAAAAAAAAAAAAAACAACTAGAAAATTGTATTTAAATACAGTCTGAATTTAGTGAAACGGATTAGGACTAACTTAACGCTGCAGTGACTCTTAACATTAAAATTGCCCTCCCTGCCGAGATGCTTTTCAAATGGTCAATAATAAAAACATATTTGCTAATTTCCTGAGCAAATTCTTTCGTCTGCGTTTTTCTCCTGTTGAATTGAACTTTTTGTCTTTTTTTTGTTTTGAGGCTCTTTAACAGGGACTGCTCCTTCCAAATCCCTGCAGCATTATTTCATTTTCTGTATAATTGCCCAGAACACAATTTTCTTGTTATGTTGCATCAGCCTGTTTCCTCATCTTCATTTCTCTCTCCATTTCATTTCTTGCTGTCAACAGACATAATTCAGCAGACCGCACGCCGGTTAATCCCTCAGTATCAAGAGTGATATCCTCATCACCGAACACCAAACATTCTCTCATAAACTATTTAAGCAGCCCGCCACATGCCTTTTAAGCGGATAAGAGCTCTTACTTGTTGCCCGTTCGGCGCCGCTCGGATGGAAAGCTTCCCAGTTCCGCTCGACATTTGGTTGGGGCTGATTCGCTGGGTCGATTGCCACTGTGGTGGACCGGAACATCGGACCAGAACCCGGAGCGCTGAGGAGAAAGGAAGAGAGGAGAGGATGAAGACAGAGGAGAGATAGTCCAAATGGGGAAAGTGATTCAGGGTGATTGGAGAAGGTGAAAGTTGAGGTGAAAGGAAATAAAAGTAACCCTGAGATAAAGGAAATGAAATAAATTTAGAAGAGAGGACAAAAAGAATCAATAAAGAGTTAAGAATGAAGACATTCAGAGGAGAGGAATTAAGGAGGACATGAGGAGACCAAAACTATAATCTAGCTGAAAAGAACTTTATCTGTGCCTCGCTTTTCTTCCCACTTTGTGCTAGAGACCGACTGGCATTGTTGTGGACCTGAAAATGGGAATGACAGCCGATACCGAGACTATTTATATTCGGTGAGTGTGTGCTAAACACTGTGTGCTTGGTCAGAAAGGCTTTACAGGCTTCCTGAAAATCCATAAGAAGCTCCACCACTTACATTTCCTTTTAAAAGGCATACACCATCATTTTTTATAACTTTCTCTGTTACTGTATCCATGCTGGTAGTTCATAATAGTTATATTCAGACCCAGGTCCAAAAGTGTGATTATGGCAATAATGTGGACATATTCAGTTTCTGAAAAGTGAAAAAAGGTGTTGAACGCAATTATTTGATGCTAAGAACCGACCAACATACTTGGGCATCAATGCATAAAGGAATGGCTTCACAAGAAGAAAGTAGTGATATTTATCTTTAAAGTAAAATGTGTGTGGCTGTAATTTACCAGAGGGGAGAATAATCACCATTCGTGACAAAAGACGTAATTGACAGAAATAATAGCATTTTCATAGATTTGGTCATTTCTGCTTTGGTTCTGCACTTCATTATTACTCTAAAAGGCTTTACGTTAGCCAGACATGCAGTGGTTGGAAGCAGCTGAAAGTCTAACTTTTCTCCTGTTTCAGTCACAAGAGTTGGAATGAACTCACAGGTTGATATCACTAATGTAATTTAACAGAAAGTGGAAACAGATAATTGATTTTCAAACGACAAACCAAGCTGTTTTAGTTTTTGCGATTTTAAGACTTTAGCTTTAGATTGCTTGTAAATTCACTGTTGATTGTGAGGAAAGTATAAAGTGTTTTAAGGACAAAGCTTTTGGAAACGAATACAGTCTAAAGTTTAAAGGACTTTTTTGGTATAAATCAGGGATATTAGAAGAAAAAAGGGAGGTAGTGAGGTAAGGTGAGAGCTAAATGTTAGCAAACACAGCGCATACAACAATGAGGAGAATGTGATCTGTGGAGGGAATTTATGGAACTGTATGGACGAGGACTTTTCATTATAAAAATGTGTATATTGACAAATCCCTATTGCAAAAGTAAATGGATGGTTAAGAGTTTATTTGAATGGGTGTACATAAGACTGACATGCGACTGTCATAAAGATGACATAACACCTGTCAAGAACATGACAGAGTCTTTATGAATGCTTATGAATGTTGTCATGAAGTGTCATTGGGTAAATAATGACACTTTTAAATGACTTTTAATGCAAGTTTTAATGGACATTTGCTTTAAAAGTTTCATTGATTATTTACTGAATAATGAAAAGTTGACACTTTTAATGAACCTTTAGTAAACCTTTCCGTTAGAAGTGTCATTATTTACAGAGTGACACTTCATGACAACAGCCGTAAACATTTATGAAGAGTCATTTATGTTCATGACAGGTGCTATGTCATGTTTAATAATAAAATGTTACTTTCATATCCATTCATTATCGGTATTTTTATTAATTTATTTTTTCTCTGCCAACATGTACTTTTAACATTTCAAAAATAAAGTTTTTATTATCATCATCAAAATGCTATTACTGAACGAGACACTTATGAGAATGCCATTAGAACAGAATGGGGCAAAATAATAGAATTAGACAAAAACTATAGAGTTTTTCATATCGTACATCCTTTGAAATGGACACTGTTATGGTGGCTTTATAGTTTGTTCTTGATGTTATGGATGGAAGATCGGTGGAAGCATTTAGTTTACTATCATACAGTTAAAAGTCAAGCTAGAATGAGTAACCATATCATTTCAATTTTTATTATTTATGGGGATTGTTTAGCGTTTTCACCCCAAACTACATGTTTAACAGCAACATCCTTCCACAGTAAAAGCTGAAGGTTTGACCTGTCAAACACATTTGCTGTTCTGAAACAAGTAGGATGAAGGAAACGTTGAAACTTAGAGCGTCTCATCTTCTACATGAACAGTAACAGCAGAGCGAAGTCACTATAGAGCAGCGGTTGGTGCCCTCAGTTCTCAGACACTAACACTGTTAGAGATGATGCAACTCAAAGACAAATTATCTTCATTAATAAGCAGCAGAAGACTTCAAAATGAAAGCATATTACTCAACAACAACAAATTTGGTTTTATTTTCATACTAAAAATCTTAAATCATTACAAGTCTTTATTTACATTTCTAATTCCTGCGGATGAAACTTTCCTGCATGGATTAAAGGGGCCGGGAATGTTTTGAAGGTGTGTGCAGGGACTGCTTTCTGGCACGGCTCAGCACTCTGGTGGTGTGGGCGTGTTTGGGTTGTGACTCTGAGCTCGGAGCTCAGATCGCGCTCACATGTGACACTGTGTTCGCCGGATTCTGCTGCTGGAGGAACGCCAGACGAGCCGCCCTCAAAACATGATTTTAGGAGGAAGCAGCCGAGTCCATGTTATGTTTCTGAACATGCAGAAGCGCTGATGCTCCAGACACACAAAGGCACGTGCATAAATCAGAGGTTATGATGCATGTTTTTAAAAGATGAGTTTATAGTTTATGCTGTTTGACCCTATCTTATCTCATGTTTTGGTAGTTGACTTTATTTATAAATGTTGAACTATTACTGTTTTGTGCCTTTGCTTTTTTAGTTGAGTGTATTTGCATACCATTATATTTGGTTTTCATCTTGTTGCATTTCTCATTCTTATAAATCTGAGCTATTTCTTAAATCCACAATTCATTTACTAGCATCTTTCTAACAAATCTTAGGAAACAAGTTCACAAAAATTGTCTTCATGTGCAACAAAAAAATGCATGTAACATTTTCTTCTTAAGGAGTGTAAATAATAAATAAATCCTACATTAAATTTCCACAACAAAATGACACAGGTATCCATAGGATTTATTATTTTTTCACATCATTACTTTAGGAACTAAGAACCTTTTTTAAGTCGTTTTCCACAAACATCGACATCCTATTGATGAAAGTGAGGTTTAAAAATGTATTTATTAAAACAAACAAACAAACAAAAAAACTAAGTAAAATGTGCTTTTAAAATGAACACACAATCCCTATTGAAGATATTTATTTATTTTTAATTATTTGCTTGTTCAGAAAAGGCTCCACAACATTTGCAGCTCTAAACACAGTTAATTAATTTTTTTAACTTAATGAAAGTGGAACATCTTTGACTGTGGGACACATTTTACTCTGTTATTAATCTGACACTAATAGATAAACAGCATGACGTTTTCCAGGTACCCGCCTCCTTCATTTCCCCTGCAGGAACAAAGGCCAGATCAGATTACCCAGGAACATGTTTACCCCAGAGGTCTGGACTTTGGTATGCGATGCTTTATCTCTGCTCACATTTCCAGAATTTCATTTTACTCATCGCCCAGTTTGAAAGAGACAGTTCTATTTCCTCTTTGATTAATAAAGCTGGAGGAATTGATATTTTGTTTGCAGACACAACATTTCGACCCAGCCACTCACTTTAAATATTACTTCTTTACAGTGTTTGCATTTGAATACATTAACAGGACCGGCTAACCTTTGTGGAAATTTTTATTAAAAGAATGAAATGAAGTGTGGAGTTTGGCTTTCAGCATCTGTGGAGGTGGAGAGATTAACCAGACATTTTTTGAGCCCATAATGTTATGACAGCTGACCTACAAAATGAAACAATCACACTTTCTGACGGCTGTTGTCGTTTTATTCCAGACGTTCTCAGTTGGGTTAATGTCCGAACTTCATGCTCTCTGAACCGTTTGTTCACAACCTGAGCCTAACAAATCCTGGCCGTCACTGAATTTCAAGTATTGCATTAGAAAATGTTGATGGAAAAATCCGAAATATTTCGGCAAAATGCCGTTACGCTCGCTTGAGGTGATTTTTGGATTTTCCATAAAAGAGCTAATGCTCAAAACTGGAGATCCCATCCACTGGTGGGTCTGTGTCTTACTAGGAGCACGAAACTTGGAAACTGTTCAAAGTCCAATCTTCCAGTTCAGAGGGGAGGACACATAGCAACCCCCACTTCCTGTTTATTACAGCCATAACATCAACATCTGAAGGAATCACATTTGTGTAGCCTGGCAGGTCTTGCTCCAAACCAATACATTGAAACACGCCTCATTCACATTTTTTTATTTGTCTTCATTACAACATTTTAAAAGTTCAAATATCCATCTGTCTGCAATTAATCCATATGATGTGTTTTGACTTGGCGATAGACATTTCAATAACATTTTAATTTATTGAATATGTGTGTAAAAGAAACTTTGATTTGCATTACTTTTGTTTGTTTTGCAGGTATGTGTTTTTTTATATAATCCCATAAATCATAATGCACTGGAAATATACAGAAATCATTTGACATTTGTGTTTGTTTTTGAAAAGAAAATGAAAAAATTGCTGTAATTTTGTTCTTTCCAACCTTTTCTTACACATTTTTCTTTTAAAGCCAGCAGCATAGAAAGGTCATGAGATTAATTTCCTTAAATGTGCAAATTTGAATTATTTTAAAACAATTCACGGTGCCTGAGTTCCTTTTCGGACCTTTGTTTTCAAGACCCTGATAGTGAGGATGTAAAACTCTGAAGACCTCGCCTCCTGAAGAGCGCCTCACTATTATTGCTGGTTTTGGTTCTGACCCATCTGTGTCCTGCTGTGATATGTCAAAACGTTAGCAGTAAATTAAGGGAACTCCAGCTGCTTAACAGCCTAAATACAACCCAGTTAGACACAAAACATCTTAGTTTTTTTCTATATAGTCCGTTTTCCAAATTTCAACAATCACAAGCCTTTTACTTTTGTTTTTGGGCTCCACCTCCTCATAAATACATTGAATAAATGTTCATCTAACCTTTTCCGCCCGCTGCTTGGTGCCGAGTACATATCAAACATTTTTTTCTCGTAGAAAGCTACATAGAGAGGACGCTGATTAAAGCCGAGAAAACGCAGGGAAACCATAAATGTCAGCCTGATGAAATAATGGAGTGAATGCAGTGAGAGCTGCACGGTCAGGTGATTAGCTTGAGCAGATGTATTATTACAAGCAGTCTCTTACATTAAATATATGGCGATATAAAAGAACATTAACTCGGAGTTGTAAAGAAAAAGGGGTTTTTCTTCACAACGAAGCAACATTTTTACATAAGTTGCATAAAATATTCAAAAAGCAGGCCAACATCTGCTGTGGTGGGAGACGGTTGTGCACCAGAAGGACAACAAATGGATTAAAGTGTAAACAAAAGAAGTATGGATGTTGCTCACCAGTCTCCGGTCCGCCTCGTGCCACACTGATGAACTCTCCTCAGCGCTCTCTCCTCTCGTTTCTCCTCCCTGCGCCTCCTCTGCCTCCTGCAGGCCAGCGCTCTGTAAAACTCCCTCTGCTTCAGCTCCTTCAGGCGCTGTGGAACAAGCACATGTCTTACTGTTTGCTGTAAGACAAATCCTACACGCAGTTTGCTAACAAAAAGAGGTTGTGAGGCTAAAATATATTTAAAAAATTGTCTGTATTTAAACTGAAGCGTGAACATTTACCTTTTCAGTCCATTGCAGACATCACTCTCTTTCTATTTATGTGTGTTACCAGTATCTTTATTTTTGCTACTTACACATAAGTCTTTATGTTAGTTATTACCACTATCACTGAGCAGAACAACTCAGCCTCACACAGAACACATTCTGAAGCCTCTACAGAGCTTTAGTACTGCATTAATGCAGCATATTTACCATTATCATGTCAGAGTTAGCCATGGATGCACAAATTACCCGTGGTGACTTCATGGTACTTGTCTTTATCAGCTTCATCAGATGGGGTCAGTTATATTGGTGTTCATGAGCTGAAGCACACGGCACGCTACAGTATGACACCATCACACTGAAACTAATTACCCAGGTAGCCAGCTGGCTACCTAGCTAACTACTGTTAGAGAGAAAATGTTATTTTCAAGCTGCTGTGCAAGGAAAAGGTTTTGGCATACTACCAAGATTTTTTTATAATTATTATTACTTATTTATGATTAAAAAAGCCATGAAGAGTGAACTAAACAAGTCAGGCAAGAAAATTTGACAATATTACATTTTTCATAAAAGACCGTGAAAAGAATAGTTTTTGTAAAAAAAAAAAAGAGGGCAAAAAACATCCCACAAAACAAATATGGCATAGTCAAAGTATCACATTTAAAATAGTAAGTACTAAGCAATGTGTTGATAAATCGTGACAGCTTTCTTATTTGTATTAGAGACGTTTTTATGTGATTTGGGATATTAAAGTAGTTCAGAGAGATCCAACTTTTGCTTTTTTATATTTTTGGATTTAAGTTTGAATGTCATTTAAATATATTTTCATTTGATATTTTCAATTGTTTTGTGGCCCATAAGTAGGTTTTTAGTAGAAAAATAACTATCAGCTATAGGTTGTACTTTATGTAAGTTTAAGCGCCCCCCTTTAAGTCACATAGAACAAAAATAATGATGAAATATTTACAGATAAAGCTGTGTTTTTAGATGCCTAAGATTTTATGCACACCATTAAAATTATTAGTAAATTATTAAGTGCAGTCGAGCCCCATCTGACAGATACCCAACCAGCTGCCACTGGTGCTCACTAAGTCAGCAGTCAGCTTTAGCACAGTCCAGATCAGCTTAATTCACTTACTGAGCTCCGTCTGCAAACCCACAACTACTTACACACTGTGTGTGTGTGTCACAGATAACAATGATAATAACACAGGGATGAGTTCACATCACACACAGATGGACAAATAGACAGCAAGGGGGCAGTGGGAATGGCAAATGGACGAGCGAACAAAAATAGACAGACAGATGAAACACAGGCAGACAGACAGATGCAAGCAGGCAGGCTGGAAGACAGCTGCACTGGGGTTTGTTAACGCTTGCTGCTGCATGTAGCCTCTGCATTTCATGGATGGTTTGGATGTTGGGGAGGAGGAGATGACAGCAGGGCTCACAGCAGGCTGTAATCAGAAGCTCCAAATATCTCAAACTACAGTCTTAGAGATGTGAACAAATCACCACAAAGCAAACTTTTAGGAACTTTACATCATCACATGTTCAGGTTTCTTCACCAGCAGGAAGTAAATTCATACTGACTTTGGACTTTGTTCAAAGTTTAATACTGAAGTGGGGTTGGGTGGAGTATTCATTAGTTGTGAGTGTCCTAAATGTGGGGCCTGCTCTGACAAACGGCTAGTCAGAGCAGACCCGGTTCCAAAGCAGATGCTTAAAACAAGTCCAATGATTCAAGTCAGTAAAGTTAGTGTGTTGCTCATCTGAGTTACTCCAGATGAACAGTTATCCACCATGACTGTGGGTAGCTGCTTTTCCTGTAACAGTTACTTGTTTCTCCATCATTTGCACATTGAGCAGCATATAAGCACTACGGCCGTCCTGTAATTAAGAAAGTTTAATAACTTTCTTAATTACATAAGAAAGTCATTGAGCAGACATAAATCCTTTACAAATGTGCGCAACACTGTCAATGTTCCACTGATGATAAAAAAACAACTAAATTTCGCAATTACAGTGTTTCCATTAAATAAGAAATGCAATTAAAATCACACATAGATATGTTTTTTCAGACAATACGTCATTAAGAACCTGCTGCATCATCCTCCTCCAACTGCAGCCTGTCTTCTACTTCATGGTTTGTGCCAGTGGTAACATCTGGGCTGTTAATTATGTGACTCCTGTGAGGTGAAAAAAGTGTTTCCTTGCAGTTTTGCGAAATAAACCAATTTCTATACAGCTAAAAATGATCACCTCATCCTAGAGCCAAAACTTTTTATCGAAAGTCTTTTCAAAATTGCAGTGATTCCATTAAGCAAATTTATTTTTGAAATGCCAAATTGTGCAGTTATGTGGTCAATGGAGACGCAGCTACTGTGAAAACAAGCATTTTTATACATTACAATACCATTGCTTCGGGCAGTGTCCTTGTCTGGTTATAGTTGTTTGTCAATCTTATTTTTCTTTATGTAAAGTTGATCAGTAATGCTCAATGGACCAACTTAGTCTTAAAAGTCAATAAACATTAATTATTAAGTCAATGACCGGTTATAAATATCATTGTTAAGTCAAAGGCTCAACCAAAGTGTCTTGGTCACTTTTCCATTATGTTACAACCACAAACCTCTATGTATTTGAGTGAAAAGTCTTTCCAACCAGCAGATGTATAATAGAGATTTTTTACTTTATTTACTAATTAGGTGACTTCTGAAGACAATCTGTTGTAAAGGGGTTGACCAGAGATTCATGACACCTCCTTCCTTTGTACCGTTTCTCTGCCATATGATGCCATTGCTGAAATCAGAAAGAGGTTTCTTTGTTACGTCTGCTGGACAGCTTTGAAATTAATAATTAGATTCACACATCCAGGTTTATATAGACATTTTTGCAACGTTGACTGAATTTGTGAGAAAAAAAACTTTTTTGTCTACACAAACAAATCTTGTTCTGAATCAATGGCCCACATTTATGGAAGTAATTCATAAAACAATTCCCCATAGAAAATGTTGATTCTGAAGGGAAACTGAAGGTTTTCTGACTCATGTGGTGGCGTGTACTCACTGATGCTGAGCACTGTATGTAAATGGTAAGAGCCATTATAAGTCAAAGACTTTGCGTAGGAAAATCAAGAAGACATAAGTGGAATATGGACTGAATTTAATGATTCAGATGGCATTTTTATTGTCATAGCGACCATTCTATACACTAGAGCCACAATGACAGACACACACTTTCACACATCGATACACAAATCACTAGGAAAGTGCCCAGGGGCATCACAGAGTATAATAGGGGGAAGATGGAATCAAACCCACAACCTTTCAATTGTAAAACAACTTGTCCAAAGTTATTATGAAACTATGAAAACTAAAACTGAGAATAAATAAAACAGTAATCAATGAGGCAAATCTATAACTAACTGGAACTATATAATGTGCTTACAAAACTAAGACATACAGAACTTATAGATATAATGATATAATACCCTTTGTTTTTGTGTTTATGAATCTATTTGTTAGCCTTTTGAACTGTTGTGAAATAGATTTTTTTTTCTTCTCCATACAACCATCATATAGTCCGCAAAATGGCGACAGCAAAAGCTGGGAGAAAATAGTGAGTTGTTGTTCAACAATAAATCAATCATTTTACAAAAACATACTGTGTGTGTGTGTACAGGGTCTTTAATGGGCTGGTTCCATCAAAGCGCTAAAGTCTCCAGCTTCTGTGTTCCTCTGTAAAGGATACATTTTTAAAATAATCAACCTTAACTTCATCTGCTCCGACTTGACAGATTAGATACTCAGTTACAACAAAATTTTGCGTATTTTATCATAATGACAGCTCACCAAACACAAATGAGTGGAAAATAAATTAACCTTTTAATGCCAGTTTATTTGCATTAAACTAGGAAATAAACACTCCTATTGACATTATCATTTATGTTGTTAAAGCTGCAGTAGGTAACTTTTAAAAACATGTTTTTAATATATATTTGTTAAAATTATCATTATGTTGTGACAGTACAATATAAGAGAGATAATCTGTGACAAAAAATCAAACAATCCAGTGCTCCCAGTACCAAATGCAGAAATACACCTCTCAGTCAGAAACAACCAATCAGAGGCAGGAGGCGGGTCTTAGTGCTGTCAATCACTCTCATGCTCGCCCCTTCCCACTTTGCTCTCTAATAGGCTACAGCTGGTTCGCCACAACATAACCTGCTACGAATGCTAATGGTAGTTAGCATGGGCACCATGACTGTGGATAGCTGGTTTTCCTGTAGCTGTTGGTTGTTTCTCCACCATTTGCACATTGAGCAGCATACAGGAGATTGATTGACAGCACTAAGACCCTCCTCTTGGCTCTGACTGGTTGCTTCTGTTTGGGAGCGGTGCATTTTTGGAGACCTATATAGTAGCTCAAGGAGGAAGTAGACAAGGTTGATTTTTTCACCGATTATTTGCCTCATACTGTCACAACAGAATAGCAACACTTTTAATAAATATGAAAAAAAACAAAACATTTTTGTCAAGACTTACATACTGCAGCTTTAAGGGGTTAGGCTGTATTGTGATCTATAATTACAATGTCTTCAAAAACGGATATGCTAACTGATGCATGACGACAGGACGTATATATTTATTCATTTTATTTCAATTAAAAAAACAGTTAAATGAACAAGAAGCTTCCCTTGTAACGAGTAAACTCAGCCGCTGTTGCATTACAGTGTCGATGTCAACGCATGTTTTCTCAGCAATGTGAGGCACAGTTGGTTACTCTGACATGTTTTCAGTTAGTATATGAAACCTTCAAATGATGAAAGGAAAAATTAAACATCTGCTGTTTTGGGTGTGAGCGGCTGTTGGTGTCTGTTTCTGTGTGTCACGTGTGTGTGCGTGCGTGTGCGTGCACGTGTGTGCACTAAGAGTCAAAATTAGGAGGGCCAGTGTTTACACTAAACTGGCAAATAAATCTGACCTTCTCACTTTATTCCTGCTAAAAACGTCAGATAAAGCAACACTTCTATCCTGAGCTTAACAGCCCTGGTCACCTTGTTGACAGGGTTAAACGGAAAGAACAGCAGAAATCTGTTCCTTTTCATATTATACACGGTGTCAGCAGCCTGGGCTTAGAAAACACTTTAGATATTCATCAATCAAACACGAAACCATGCAGCACACGAGCTGATTATGAGACGATGAACCCTTGGGCACAGGCTCTTTAAAGACCCCCTCCCCCTTAAGCAGCAAATTAAATTGCTTTGTTAATTATACTGTAGGCTTACTGTAGCATTTGTGTGGAATTGACTGCACAGCTGTGTTGTGTAGGAATTAATGAACAAATGCATTATTAAAATGTGAATTCAGCTCACTGTTCTGCAGATACTTATTAGGATTTCGCTTCATTAGCGATGAGATTTTTTGCACGTTCCCTCTGCTTATTTGCTTATTTGTCTATAATAAGATGAGCCGGTCCAAGGGCTCTCTGTGTGCCTCTGCTCAGCAACTTTCCCTAATCCAAGGCTGCACTTATTAAGTTTGTTTTTCTTTTAATAAACTTAGCATGAAGAGCTGCTAGAGACGCCAAAGGGCCAAAGTCAATAAACAAAAGAAGCTCGACTTGGAGTGTTTCACCTCCATCAGATAAGCAAACGGACTCACAAAGAACAATGAATGTAAGGTTCAGGAGCGTAAGGATCTACGGTGTTGTAACAAAAGTATCTGCCCTCTTAAAGATTATATTAATTAATAGACTGATATAACCAGAGTATTAAAATAAACTGAAATATTGGTTTACTTGATTCTTTCTGTATTTTGAACAAATCAAAAAATATGATAATGTTTGGTGCCTTTAAACCTACTTTAAAACCCTACAATATGTGACTAAATGAAAACAATTTAGCCACACATTACTTGTAGAACAGTGGCCAAAAATCCCTCCATGTAATAGAATCTGGGTTCAGTATTCCCAGATCCATCTATTGACAGATTATTCATTCATTTCCTTGGCCCTGATTGGCTGTCCAAAGAGAGAAGATGACACACTGTAGACGTTAGCTTCTGCAGTAGTGCTATGACAGTTCCAGTGTGAGTATTAATGCATAAGAAGGTATATTTGGTGTGTGTAATATTAACATAAACACTTAATTGTTTTTAGAATATCAGCTGCTATTGATGCTACAGTTAGCATCTGCTGTGCAGCTTCTCATATAGCCATTTAGGCATGATAGGAAGCTAGCAAGCTAACGAAAAGCTACCAGGCTCTTGTGTGAAGAACTTATGTTCCTGTAATGAATGTAATCATCATCTGAAAACTGCTTTGTGTATTTAATCTGGTTCTCTCTGTATAATAGGAAACATCTGAGTGTGAAAGAAGACATTCAGATGTCTACTTTTTCAGTTCTACTTTTTCATACAACTGTGTGTCCATCAGTGATCTAGTTTAGATAGGAACACCTCACATTTTTCCCCTTTTTCATTTCAACTTCTTGCGAAATAAGCAACTAAATCACAGGTCTTGTTTTTTCTGCTAAATGTGAGCAAAGAAAACAATTCTGTACAAACTGAGTATTATTGTTGACCTACAGAACATTCACATTTGTCACAAAAGTAAAACCAATTCTGATGACGTATAGCCATTTCAAAGAGAAGAGAGAAAACCTCATCATTTCCAAAAGGATGACCATGAACTGAAAGGCGGGCAGCATGGCTGGATGTGTGCAGGCTGGAGAATATTATTTTTGGAAAATCCATTCCCTGCAAATGTTGCAGTCTCCAACAATATGCCCTAAATGCTCCTTGTCCTCCAAAAAACCTAATAACTCTGACACGCCACTAACTGTGACAAATATTATGACTCTTTCATTGGCCTGCAAGTGAACAAATGATAATTGTGGCAAATACATGCCTCCCAGCATCTATAATTTTGAAAAGATCAGAGCAGCTGCAAGTTCTCAGCCCTCCACTCACAAACCATGGTTAGGTAAGAAACCAGAAACTGAAAAGATTTTAAAACTGTGAAAAAGGAAAGAGAAAAAAAAAAACATCTGTGTACCTTTAGGTAAAATCTAATAGATGCTCTGATTCTTTGATTTGACTGGAATCTTTGAAAAACTGAAACACAACAGACTGAATGTTTTGCTGTTTACACTTTGAATTGCTAAAGTATTCGTTCACCTTAAACATTTCCACATTTCCCACATTCCAACCTCAAACTTCAGCGTAAGTACAATGAGATTTTATGAGACACACAGTAGTGCGTAATTGTGAAATTGTGAAAAAAAGACATTTTCAGGGCTTGTAGAAGCACCCTTTGATGCAAATACAACTGCATCTCTTGGGTATGTCTCAAGCATCTTTTCACATCTACATGCCAAAAATTTTTGGCCAATTTGTTTTGCAAAATATCTCAAGCTACGTCAGATTGGAGGGAGAGGATTTGGGAGCCTTCATTTTGAAGTCCTGTCAGATTGGATGTATGTGTCATCTGGTTTCTGCTCCTTCGCTTTCTGATTAGCTACAGGTCACATCCAACAGGCTGCGCTCTCGTTTGTCCTTGTGGAACAACACACACACTGTGATATCTTGTTGAATATGTCCAATTTTAGGTCTGAGCGGTCCTGATGTCCTTCTGAGTGGACCGGTTTGCTCTTCACACACCACACACAGTGGGAATGTCTCTTAAGATTTCCAGAAGAGGAGATTCAGAACAAACATCTCGCTGTGTGAACCAGGCAGAAAACATGATTAGGTTGTGATCTGCTGTAGCTCAGGCAGTACGTTTAGGACAGGATGGACAACTCTAGTCGAGATCCAACACTCCTGAATCAAATTATTGAATACTCTCAGTATGCAGACCTGTTCTCCCGAGTCCTGCTAACCAGGTAATTATTTGGCTCAGGTGTGTTGAAGCAGAAACATACCTAGAAGTTGCAGGACAGGACTGGAGTTGCTCATCTCTGGTTTAGGGTCATTGTCCTGCTGGAAGGTGAAGCTCTGCCAGACTCTAGTGTTATTCCAATTCTCTAACCCCATTAACTCTGACTAATGTCCATATCCTCACTGAAGAAAAGCCAAAAAGAGTTGATGGTGTTCTCACTGTGATGTGAAAAACCTGCTCCATTTTGGTATCATCTAATTGGAGTTCTGTCTTTCATAAATTTTTGTGGAAGACAAAACTTCCACAATTTTTGTGGAAGACAAATTGCACAGATATTACAAACAAGGCATACAATGGCTTTCTTTCAACAATGGCGTTCTTCTTGCCACTCTTCCATTAGGCCAGATTTGTGAAGTGCAACAATCCCTGTTGAGAAATGGATCTTTGCTGCTCCTTCATCCAGAATTAAAGTTGGCCACTTGACTGCTTACTCTCCTTGTCATTTTAAGTTGGCCATGTCCTGGTAGATGTACATTCTTGCTAAACTTTTTCAATTGACAGATTTTGGGTTAAACAGACCACTGTGAGATGTTCAAAGCTTGTGTTTCTTGGTTTATGTGATGCTGTTTGTTCTCCAGAGTTTAAATCACCAATCAGGTGATTTCTAAACATAATTGCATTAAAACTTATTTCGGTGTCAGAGTGTGTATATACATTAAACCTTTTGGATTTTTATATAAAAAAATTACATATGAATCTCAATGGAACACATCATAGTTTGAGGTTGTAATATGACAACATGTGGCGAAGCTTCAAAAAGTTTGAAATCCATCCAGGCCCGGCCCTCTGCTGGTGTTCAGAGTTGATTGGTCTCATCTGGAGCTGGTTTAGACCAAATCCACTCCCCTGCACGGCAGGATGAAGGAAACCTCTGTGTGCCTCGTTAGAGCCGGCTGACTCACCTGCTTGTGATGGTGGTCGTAGGAGTTAATGTGGTTCTCGTACTGCTGCTGTCTCACGTACTGCTTGTTGCAGAGCTCACAGTAAAACCTGGAGTCTCCTTCATCCTACAGAGAGGTAGACAGAAAACAAGAAAAATGTTCTTGATTAATCTGACTTTATTTTTTATGTTGAGCACTTTTGTAAATATTTAGAACTTAAGCATGAAGCAGCTCCTCTTCTCAATGGTAGGAATAATAACTTGACAATACACTTCCCGTTATATCATTATATGGCAGTACACCAAAGATTTTCAACATCTTGTTTTTACATTTATTTATTAAGCATACATTGGTAAAATATTAGCTGTATGCACTTTAAATGTCCCCATGGTAACAAGTCTGAATTCAGCTGGATGGACTAGCAGGCTAACATTCTCCCATCCATACAACAAAGAGCTGAAACTCTGGTAAGAAAACTTGATGCTAAGTGAATGACTGATTTAAAACCCAGTCTACTAATGAAAGTAGCAGGAAATACTTCCACCCTTTGGCTATGGATATATTGGTTGCTATGGAGACTGAACAGGACATTGCTAACCAAACGGGTTGGGAGACGTGCCGGATGAGCCTGTTGGTTGCATATTGGCAAACGAAAACATAACATTCAAAAATGAAAAAAATAAATAACTAAACAGAAACGTATTGAGCTTTTAATATCATGACAAAAAAATTTTCAGCAAAAAATTATGATTTTTAATTCTATACAGTGTTGTGAAAATATCTGTAAGCCTAACTGATTTTGACTGTTTTTTTATCATAATATATTTTTCTTTTTTCAGCACCAGAAGAGAAAGAAAAATAAACAGTGACTGTTTCTTCCGACTTCATCGTGATGCTAAACATTTTTGACATCAGTAAATTAAATTTTGGGATTTAATGCGATAGTATGTACTTAAAGAGCTTGATTTATTTAACATGAGCACAGTGAGACTAGCTCTCCTCTGCCAGAACATTTCTGGATTAAGTCAGATTTTTTCATGATAACTACTGACCAGTCATATTTTAAAAATGGAAACAGACTACAGACATAAAAAAAATATGATTGGAAGTCTCCGGACATCCTTTCTTTGTAAGAGGTTTTTATTAGATTTTAAAGCTAATTCCAAGCTGATGCAACCTACATTAATATCTGCTTTCAAACAATACCCGGCACATGGAAGCAGATAGTTTTGGACCAGGAAGACAGAAACGGAGCCACGAGACACAAAGTAAGACTGAACAAGCTTGGAACAAATATGACCGGTAAAATGAACTCTGAAAACTACCCTTCACATCCTGTTTGGATAATTATAAATCATGACTCTGTCTTGGAGTTAGTCATGAAATTAAAATGAAAACAAAACTGTGTAGGTGGGATGGGTGAGTTACAGTCAGAGGCAGCATATGCAGTAAAATGTGTTTATGGTGATGTGTATTCATCTTACTCAGGCTTTTAATTTGTTACCTGTCATATGGATTGAGTGAGTGAGTGTGTGTGGGGATGTGTGTGTGTGTGTTCAGGCCTTTCGCATATACGGTGATGGTGTCTCTTAGGCTTCCAGTAGCTAATGGGTTCTTCAATCACAACTACTGACCAGAGAGAGGATGAACAAACGCAAAGAGAGACAGATGCCTGCAGTTCCATAGAGGAGTTTACTGGCACTCAGCAAATCCATCCATCCATCCATCCATCCATCCATCCGTCCATCCATCCGTCCATCCATCCATAATTTAGAATAGATCAAAAATATCCTTTATTGTCCCAAAGTGAGGTTATTGAAATGCACCAGCAGCAAGATAAAGGAAAGTGGAAGCACATTCACTGAAGGCTAAAATGAAATATAAAAATCTGAAAAATAACAATAAGAGAACAGTAAAGGGCAAATTTACAACATAAGACAAATAATACTTAAATAGAATAAAGACTAAAAGAAATGGGCAACAAGAACCAAGTGTTTGTTCCAGAGTGGGATGAGTAAGAAACAAAAACATCACTATCTTTTTTTTATTAGTTTTTTTTATATGAATGCATCAGTTTGGATTTATTGTGGATTTTCTCCAGTCCCGCCTGCATACATACACAACCACAAATTAGCAAGCTTCTGCTATAACATTGAATTAGTAGAACTCATTTAAACTGGTCGGTTTTCTGGGGGAAAAAATGGTTTTACAGCATAATCCATGAAGTTCATGTTGATGTTCCATCCTGTCCTGCTTTATTCATTTCAAAACCAGTTATAAGTGTTTCAAATCATGTGGCTAGAAAACCCGAGAACAAAACGGTTCTCAGTGACATTGTTTAATGTGCTGTCCTTGATGAAATTAATTTGATTAGAATTGTCCAGGATTTTTCCAAGAATAGCCGTAGCAAACCTCCAGTAGGAGAAGCTCTTTCTTTCCACCATGTTATTCAGTATGGGACTGTATGAATTGTTACAAAATTTCAGAGGTGCACAGAAAATTATACAGAAAATTTGGTCTGTATAAAGGGGTGTGGTTGCTGAAATGATGTAATTTAACCGTGGGCTGGGTGCCTCGCAGACCACACAGACGTATCAAGCATAAATCAAGCTTTAATCACTCACTATTAATGATCCAACTCCAGACTTTGGTCAGTTTGAATTCACGTGTCCTATACTTAACTCAAAAAGTTTCAACATGGCTGAGATTACTTTCTGTGTTTGTGTATGTCTTTGCCTAGCTCTAGTTAAGCTCTAGTTAAATGGCCGGTTTATAGCACAATCACGTAACAACGTTACCTTCAGTTGTTACAAAAATGCTATATAAATAAAATATGCTATAAAATAAATTTGCTTTCTTAATTTGTTGCATAGAAATTGGGTCTCTGTCTCTTGAAAAGCTCCTTCTGAAACTCCAGTTTCAGGAAGTTAACACAACATGGCCCCTCTATTAACCCTTTAACATTTTTACTTTAACGGTTTTACCAGCGTTGTACTGAGGAGTAGCTTGTGTAACGAACTCAGCAGATGTGCAGTTCCACCACGTGTTTGCTAATTGCTGCTGGCTAGTCTGAAGGAGCAGAGTGGAGGAGGGCTGCAGTGTGAGGTGGAAGCTCTGAAGTTTGGAAACTGCATCTCTAACGCGGAGCTGGTCCACCCAGGCATTTAGCATAGCTGAATCGTTGCCATGGAGATAAAAAAATTTCTCAAACATGCATGAAAGAATTAAGGCAACACTCTAGGTGTGTTTTTGATGAGGGAATAACATTACAGCATGATGTAAAGCTCAAAAAGGTTGACTTTACCCAATACTGCCCCTTTAAGCAGCAACTAGCCTAAAAGCCTGTCCAGTTGCACACAGCAATCCACATCCACACAGTCACTCCTTAGCAACCATTTCCATTTTTGCTGTCATTGAAGACCCACTGACCCATCATCTTCATAACCATCATCATGTCAGTAAGAACCTCACAGCCATGAAGAAAACACCCACTGGCATCAGATCAAAATATGATCATGAAATTATCTGCGTGATCTTTTGCTCTCCATTTGATTCACAGCCTGAATAGTTAAAGACTAATGCACTATTGAATTAGGAGAAGAAAAATCAGCCTACACACTCCAACATAGAACGAGCGAACATTGCTCAGGCAGAAAATATTAAATCAAACTCGGTTTCACCGATTATATTTTTTCATTCCTGAACTCACTCAAGGTCTTCTCTGAATATTTTGACAGTCCTGTAGCTTCTGACAAACACACTGCTGATGGAAGACAGATTCATTTTTAAAAGTTAGCAAAAAAAAAATAAATACAAAATCAATCTGTGACTTAACCTTCAGTTAAACAGAAGTTTTTCTCAGAAAAACTAACTTGAAGCCTTCCGGAGAGGAAGAACCTCGGACTAAGTAATGATCAATAACAGATTGAAGCAAAGAGGGGGGGGGGGGAGAAACCAGCTCTGTTTAATCTGCCCACCATGTTTCAGTCAGCATTAGCTCCTCAGACTAGCATCTACCATAATCCCATTAAGCATCAAATTTATGTTGCATTATTCTATTACCAAACAAAACATTACATTTGCAGTATTTAATCAGGGATGGCATTGCTTTGCATTATGTCATTAAAGATGTCGTGGGGTTGCATTAGATGGCTCTTCATGTCCATTAAACATGGCCAGCTGGACGGCTTGGAAATTGCCGTTCAGTAATCTCAAAATTAAAACACATTACAGCTCAGAAGCTTTTTCTGCGCAGCCTTCACTGTGGAAACAACAGGACGCGTTCGCTTGTTGCGACGAGGACATCGCATTTTTTTTTTTTTTTCATCCAGCTGAGGGGGAGATTTGAGGAAGGGTTTGTGGAAATTGCCTGACCTATCGTGTGAATGAATTTTTCAAAACCCACAGGAGCGACTCTCTGATGTACAGCTGAGGAGAAAAGCTGACCTCCTGAAGCCAGGCAGCTTAGCAGCTTTCACTGCAAGGTTGTAAGTGTGCAAAATTACCTCTGAAAGCAGCTTGTTGTGTCTCACACGCCTCCTCTTCAAACGTGCTCACGTGTGAAACCGTCGATAAACGACAGCGGAACATTTTAAGAATTAGCTCAAATTACAGCCAAATTAACAGAAAACGAAGGTTGTTTTTCAGAGCTGTGAACGTTAACGCATTGACACGTGATTAATCTGAAAACTTGAACATCTTAATGTTATGTAAAGCAGATTAATCTAACTACGATGTTGACCTTAAAGCCTCTCTCCGGCGGAGGGATACCAGTTCACAGCAGCTCGTTATCGGCTCGACTCACAGGGAGAAACAAACGACAGTGAAAACTGAAGGTTTTCTGCGACACAAACAGCAACAAAAGTTGAAAAATGTTCAGTAATTTGTGTTGTGTCGTAGTGTGCACTACGACATGTACAAACTCGAAATTTCACGAATTATTCTGGTCACTCAACTGGATGAGGACCAGCAGCTGTCGCCTCGTCCATAGTTAATGAACCAGAGGAACGTTTCTAAACTAATGTTTAAAATAAAATGGCTTCCTTTAAACCTTTCTAAAAACCCTGCAAAACTGAGATACTTCAGACATGTTCAGTTTGAGACAATAAAACAATTTTTGAAAATGTGGCGGTTTTTGATATGGGCAGTTGCCCATGGCGCCATCAAAAAGGGGCGGGGCAACCAAGAACTAGAAAATAAAATATCCAATCTAGTGGAGTAGGTTTCCCTGTTGAGTCTACATTACCTGCTTTCTGCTGCTAAAACCCCAAACAGATAATAATTGAATTGGTTGGAGAACAGCAGAAGGTGGGGCTTACCCAGAGCACCACTCATAAACCACAACTACATCTATATTTATATTTCAGACGTACAAAGTTAAGCATAATGATTAATCGTGATTAATCACATCCACAGTGTAATTATTCTGCTTAAATTGTATAATTGATTTGCAGCACTAATATTTGGTATTGATGGTCAACAGAACAACATAAATAAAAACCTTTGTTAAAACCCTGGGCAGCTCATCGGGTTTGAGAACAATTCTTCTGAAACTTTGAGGCCTGTTTTCGCACTAATATTTTTTGCAGAGTGCCAGAATAAAAACAGCCATATCATCTTCATTTTCTGTGTCTGTTTGACATCATTAGAAAGATTAGAATTCACACTTTCTGAATCTGTAAGTAACTCAAAACCCCTCCTGGGCAGACATGTTTCTGAGACACATTTCCAGACTGTTTGGAGACTTTGAACTTTTCATTGTTTTGTAATCAGCATTTGGACAAACCCAGAGATGGACGATTGAGAAAAAAGTAAAAACGATCCAATCGTGAAAAGGTTTCAAGACTCAAACACAAGTGAAGCAGATTATGTTCAACTTTTTCTGTTGTCAATCCTGTCAACTCTGATTTGATTTGATTTTATTAATGTCTGCAAATATGTAGGAGGAGAACTGCAAAGAATGCAGTACTGACCTAGTCAGAATTTTCTGCCACATCTTGTGACAACACCGAACTAGAAGCTGAGGTTTTCACTTTGACTCTGTAGTCACCCCAAATAAATAACATTAGATAAAGAGAGTGGGGGGGAGCATCAAATAATCTAAATTTTAGGATGTCTTGCTCAGCTCAATATCTTGAAATGTATTACTTTTGCTGAAACAAAGCTGGCGGCTGTAACTAATTTGATTTTCCGTGTCTTGTAACTGGCTTGATAAGTCTGAAGTGTGAAGTGAAGCCGCTCTGCAGCCTCGCCGAGCGGATCCTGTAAATGACTTTCATACTGACAGATCTCCCTTCCCTCGCCTCCCTCAGGGTTATGTTCTTTCTCCAAGCTTGTACTTTCTTAACACTAATGACAAACTGCAACCACCATGAAGACGGACGCTTTTATCAAGCTGGACAGAGGAAAGAAGATGGAGAAAATGACGCCGACTCTGCGCTGATCGCTCTTTTCTGTGATGGAATCACTTCTGCTTTACGGCAAAAATGAGGGAAAAGGTCACAGCCTCCTTTTGATTCTTTGTCTGGGAAAGATAAGAAAACCCAATAGTTGCTTATCTTTTGGCTGCATATTAAGATAATTACATCAGTAAGGCCCTGCAGTGTCCATTTCTCCCACTGTGAATTAGTTTCTACTGCAGTTTTACCACGGAAAATTAATAAAAACAGATATTTGACAAAAAAATTCTTTCAAAAAGATGACACTAAATAACCCGAGGACTCACTACAGGGATTATGATAGTCTGAGCCATATTTCAGATAACTTAACTTCTGCAGTTTAAGAGCCTAATTGCCAATTATGCTCTTAAACTAAGTGCCATATTGAAAATTGGTTCAATTTGCAATATGAACCAACAGTTGAAAGTGATACTCAGTTCCTACAGACTAGCTCACAGCAATTAGTAAACACCTGGTGGAACTGAGCATCTGCTGAGCTCATCATATGAGCTACGTTTCAGAGCAACGCTGGTAAGAATGTTGTTAAAGGGTTAACAGAGGAGCCATGCTGTGATGACTTCCTGGAGATTCAGAAAGAGCAGGAGTTTTTAAAGAGACAGAGGACCGAATTCAACGCGTTAAATTACAAAGTAAAATTTTAGGAATTTTTTGTAGCAACTGAATGTAACGTATATAAAGGATTGTGGAATAAAATGACACAATGTGCCTGGAAAATACATAATACTAACTGCCCCTTTAAATACATAAAAAAATGTAAATTGGTCTTAAATACTTTACTTATAGGTCTTAATATTGTTGTGGCAGGACTATTTAGCTTGAGTCAGACATCTTTACGTTTTGGAACTCGAGGCAGTTCAGGTTACTGCAAACTAGCTGCTAAAATACTTGTACTAGCTAGCTAGCTTTTTTTCTTAGCTTGGACGTGACGAGGCTAAGAAAACTATTCGTGTTCCTCCTCCTAGTACTGATCTTAGAGCAGCATTTGGTGTGACACAAACTCTGAAGTTGGAGTTTCGGTGGGCCTAGTCTTACCAGGTCTTACATTTGAGTTGGTGAACTCAGTGTATTCAGGTTCTGAAGCCTTGATGTACCTTGTGAGTTTTCATTACAATGTATTTTCTTGTCATAAATTCTGTCAAGAGCCAAACAATCACGGGAGGATATAATTTTTTTTTTAAATCAAAAGGAAATTAACTTGAATGAAAAGCAAATGTATCAAAAAAGGCGTAATAAAGAAAAAATCAAATTGTTGACCTTCCAAAGCTTACAGACTAAACCAATCATCTCAGATTATATTATATTATATTATATTATATTATATTATATTATATTATATTATATTATATTATATTATATTATATTCTTTCTAAGGGAAAGACAGATTTGGTAATGTATTGTGAGGATATGCAGCCTTCTATTATGTGCCAAGGCCAAAGCTGAGTCTTGACTCCTTTATTTCTTCCATGATGATCAATGTAGCAGCTCTGCTGCTGGAGCAAAAATTGTCCTTTGAACATCTGTTTGGAGTTGGACTGGGACTGAGAACAGAATGAGCGTTCCTGCATCTTTAAGGAGGACGCTCCTTGATATGTGCGGCTGTTTAATGCTGGGAGGTAACACAACATCCTGTAGTTGGACTCTGGAATATGACAGATTTGATTGTTGATTTGACAGCAGGTTTCATTTTCACTGTGTTTTCTGCAAGCTCCATATCAGTGTTAGCCCACTCTGATGTATCTGAGAATTGACTCTTTACCACCTGTGTATTCATTTATTTTCTTCAGGAAAACAAGAATGCTTTATTTCTTAATACAGATCAATATGGATTCATGCTCCTAACAGCTCTTCTGCATTTCGAGTTTTTCAGTCAGCTCTCAAATTTTCTGACATTCACTCTTTACTGATAGTTTCACATATCACAGTGGAGCTCTTTATCTAACCGGAGGGATCCAAGATAATGGAGGTGGCTCTCATTATGTCAGGCTGCCAGGGGTCAAAAGGTCAAAAATCTGAAGTGGTTGCAGAAAAATTCTGTCTGTTCATCAACATTTTTTTCTCCATCCCATAAGTTTTGCACCTAAGTTTCTCTTTCTGCATAAAAACATAATGGCCAGAGAAAACTTTATTCTAGTTCTTTCCATCTTTCTTATTACTTTGGATGCTAATTATCTGGCCACTTGAGCGCTAACAGGCTACGTTCACACAGCAATCCAATGACACATTTTTTTGTCTATATCCGACTTTTTCATGGACGACAATATTCAGACCTTTTCAACCTCCAGAAAATCATATTTGAGCCATTTCCAAATGTGGAACTGAATCAGTTATGGATCTGATAGATAGTTTTCAAAGCGTCTGCATTTTATCTGACTTCTACATCATTGACCTGAGACATGCGTCATAATTCTGCACTGGAAAAAGACAGATGCAGTAAATCTGGGGTCGGGCGTACGGATCCAAAAACATTTATAATATTGATAACAAGTTGGTATTGATATTGGATCAATCCTAGCATGGTAGTGTCAATGTTTTACTTTCAGATCTGGGCTTGAAATATTATTTTATTTTTGTATTGTAGTTTCTCAACTCTACCTCAAAACAGATTTTGTTTTAATTTGCTCTCAAATTATAGTTTTTTGCACATTATTTATTTAAGAAAAATGCTGGCCAATCATATTTATATGTTAAGTATTTTGCAAACACTTTCTCCAAATTCTATCCAAGCTTTTAACAGAAAAATGTAAAAGGAAAATCTATGAAAACAAAAGTTTGATGATCTATCAAACTTACATAAAAATATCGGTATCAGTATTGGCATCGATGATAGAGGAAATGTATTGGATTGATACCAAAATATACAATATGTAAACAAAGCCTGAAAAATATAACTATGAAATTATGAAAGACATCTGTGTCGTCAAAGTGCATCACATCACAATCCTGTCACTCTTGGCTCTGACTCCACATCCTATAAGATGTCAGCATACCAAATACTGCTGCTGCTGGAACATTGTGTCACAGCTGTAAGCTAACTGAAGTAGCTTAAGCCAAACTCAGCAGAGACGTGGAGAAAAAAAGAATTGAAAATTATCAATGTTTTTTCTACATGCAGCTGAAACCAGAAGTTTACAAACACCAAATAAAAAGACATACACATTTTGTGACAGGAAACCCAAAAGGCTTCAGAAAAAATAATAAAGTTTAAAATACAATTATTCATGATGCTGTCCATATGTATGGAAACATTTTAAATTGAAGAAAGTAACAAAAAAAAAAAAAGCACAAAAAAATGATCTCACTATATTTTCTGACATTTAACAAATAGAAAGGAAATTGTGAGTCTAACTGATATTAAACAAGAAACCTTTGGTTGGATTTAACGTCAGACTTTATTTGATGTTTGAAAATTTCTGGTTTCAACTGTCTATGTTAGCACTGGTGATTCAGTAAAGCTGCGCGTTGTTCCGTTAATGAGCAAACATTATCTCATGTAGGTGAGTATGCCAGTAGTTATAACATAATACAAATTAAATCTCCACCAACTTCAACATGTCAGATAATAAAGATCCAATTCTGTTTTACAACATATAAAAATCTGGATGAAAAGATGCACACAAGTACACTTCAATTTTCCGGTTTCGCTGCAGTTTTTAGTCATCTCTGAGTTAAAATAATGTGGAGTTTATCAGCGATAGCGGCAGATTTCTCCTCCACCGCCCACTGATGTGATCTCGTATCAGGAGAGCGACATGAAAACGTTTTTGGCTGCTTGTCAAGGCTTGGCCTCTGGGGAGCGCTGCTCCTGCTCACTCAGCTGCTGGAGTTGTTGCATTTCGTTTAGCCAAAACAACTTCCTGTTTTGTACGTGAGCATGCAAGTTACCGTTGGGATGACTTCACATTTCATGACAGGTTGACAGAATCATGCTGGTACAGTCAGAGTCGGTGTGCTGAAGGAATGCAACAAAGGAAGGCAGAGGCTGAGGCAGAGGCTGTTTGACCTGACAGCAGCAGCTCTGGCTGGGACTAGAAAGGCTGAGAAGCCCCTTGCTGGAGAGATGGATCTGGACTTCACTGGACTCTTCCTCACTTTTATCTGTGTATGTTGTTGGGTGTTTGCTGCTGACTGAGGGATTGCATGTCATACCAGGGGTAACAAGGTACTTGAAGGCAAGGTAAAAAAAAAATGTCTGTGGGAATATAATAACCAAACCTCTCTCTAAATAAACTTTGATTAGTTTGGTTAGTTTGCATTGTTCTCAATGCAAACAGATTTTATGTGATACGCCAACATAAACTATGGCTTACCTGTGAAGTGAAAGAAAAATGATTTATTTTTAAAATGTCTGGGCATCCACCTAAACTATCAGGTCTGGCAGAGACAGAATGAAAAGTTTCGACTGGGACCAAAATGGCAACATTGAGTAACCTGTTTCCCTCCTTGCCTGTGGTGGCGCTGCACCAAGAACCACTGAAAACCTCAGAAGAAGACACTGAGCGTAACTTCTTTCGTCAGACTTTAGCGGTTGTAGGATTTCTCTTTGCCAAACGACCATGAGCCATTTCTCCCTCTAGCGCTAGATTCACAAGTTTGCTTTGGTTGTATTTGCCCGTATGCCTTGCACTATAGTCTATTTCCTGCTATGGGAGTGGCCTCCGGTCATATATGCATTCAATCCAACAGCATAGTCGCTGCTGACTGAGTAGGTTTTGGCATCTCCAATAAGCCGCGATGAGCCCAACTTGCGTTTATGTATTTATTTTTTTTAAATGACGACATTGAACTTTGGCTCAATCAAAACAAATGCGTTGCTTTTGACTGAAAAACGATCTGGAATGATGGTTAAAAATGACAGTCAACAGAAAGGTTTGCGAACGCCTCTCATCCAGATACCTGTTGGGTTTGCCTGTTTCAGGTAAATGACGTGCGACAGCTTCCTGTTGCAGTCACCTCAGGCGTAGGACAGGCTGAACACCTGTGCCACCTTAACCAATACACAGAACAGAAACATTTAGGACAGTATGAGTCATTTCCACCGTTTGTATCTAGACCTGACCTGAGACCACCAGTGTGACCAGACTGCCAAGTCTCATATTTACCAAATGTGATATTGTAATAATAGAAAATAGACTCACACTACCTTTCAATGCACAATATTTTATTTTGACCAGTCAGTCTGGGTGGCTGACCTTTTATTTCTTTAAGCACACAGCATGTTGCTAATAGTGCCTCGACATTCACAACCACAAGCTGCATTATGCTGAATCTCAGGCACTAAAAGCATCATTTTCTTAAGTTTCTGTTTAATTTAACCAACACCTTGGCGGTGTTGTTTATATAACCATGGAGGAAACAGCTAAATGCTCCTAAGACTATTTGGTTGTATTTCATCTTGGCGTCATTGTGTCAAAAATAGTGTTAATTTCGTAACACAGCGTGAACAGAGTTAATGAATCTCTGGTGGTAAGTCCAACTGGTGTGTTCAGAATCTGTGAAGAGGAGAGTCCCAGTTTATTAAGGATGCTGAGCTGGTTATTAACTGCTCCCACACCCAGCACAGATGTGGTTGTGGGAGTACACACACAATTAGAATGAAAACACGGTGACAAAGTGACTGTTTTTGTAAAACTTGCACAGTTGCTAGGAGAGAATTATACTGTTCTTGCACTTTTTATGACAAGTGAAGAAATTTGATACAGCAGGTTTTTTTTTTATTCTTCAGTAATTGGAAAGCGAGTTTTAAACAACAGAACAGAAAGGCATGAAAGAGAACAAAGAGTCGGGAACAGATCTGAGCAGAATTGACTATTGTAATATTCTTGTGACAGTAAGTAAGACACTGAGCATGAGTTGAAGCGTTAAGCGATTGTAAAAGTTGTATTATCAAGTATGGAAAGAGGCTCCAGACTTATTAGCACAGATGGTTTAAGTGCTGACTCGGCACACAGAGGCAGCAGAGACTCAAGGGGAAGACTAGACATCCTGTAGTTGGAGAGTTGTGGCTTTAACTCCAGCTTCTTCCTCTCAAAAGTGTTGATCTGCACAGCGGCATGGCACCTTACACCAAGTCCCTGTGGATTTACATATTTGTCAGTATGGCTGTCTGAATCATACTGAAGCATAAAGGACTCTCAGTGTTGAAACTAGAAGAGTGGTACATAAAAATTCTGTCATCTACCTTTACATTCAAAAAGTACCAGTAAAAAGTGGTGTGGGTGTGAAGTGGCAGCTTAATTATCAGGAGTCACATTTTACAAAACCACTGCTCACAAAACATGCTAACAATATGTTATATCTATTATGTAAAAAGGTAAGATATGTCCTAGTACATCCATTAAATGAAAAGAAAAAGGTTTTCATTACTGTCAATATAGTGAATTGAAAAACTGAGCACAGTGACCCCAGCTATTCACAGGGTCAACGACCACAAAGAGCTAAAATCCACAAATACTTGAGAGCCCCTCTAAAACCGTTAACTGCCATTAATAATAGTTCAGACACTAAATATACCAAGTATACCTCAATATTCATTAATATGCACAGCTGAGACTGTCTTAGTACTACCACAGAAACTAACATCTACAGTCTTCATTATTTCTGCTCTTACTTCTACATATGTACAAGAAAATATGTACTTGCAAGAGTGAAAAGATGCAGCAGCAAGCAATTGGTCTGAAATACTCTGTTTTTCTTTTTTTTTGCATAAGTGGGATTCTTTCATGAAAGACATATCTAACATGTTGGTTACTGGAACACATTATGATTTGTTGGAAATGAAAATAATTCTATGAATTGGATCACCCTGCTAAGATAAACCTAAGACATAATACCAAACTGACAAATCTGCTGTTGTTGAGTTGATCACATTTGCAGATGATCTTGTAGTTTCAGTGTTTTTCATTAACTGCACTGTCCAGCGATTTCTACGGCAGCTGAAAGAATTTATTTAGGGTTTTTTATCACTACATCATGGAAACTCCCTTTTAACTATTACGGTAGGCCACACATGTGGGATAAAAACTAACAAACAAACATTACTGAACACAAGACTGACTGAGAGGATTTAAAAAATGTTAGAAATGACTGAAGTGAGTAGTTTCTGTTTATCTCCTGTCCATTTTCTCCAAGAGCAGCAAACACTCTAAGCTTATTTTCAGCCTCACAAGCATTTTCCATTTGTCTTCAATATTCCAGGCTAAAACACATTTGATGACAAATACCCTACTTTGGTTAGACCATCATCACCTCACCTGCCTTTAACAGCAGGCCAGGCCAGGCCTGGACCAGCCACCTCTACATTCATGACACGGATGGCCGAAAGCTTGGACGGTAACAGGCTGGGATGTAGAGCGATACATTAGCACGCCTCATTCCTCCCAGCAGCTATCTGACTCTATAACCAGCCCTGCTCCCTTAGGCTACATAAAACAGAAACAATATCAATACTATCAACATAAAACTAAGTCTTTAAACTGCTCAGATCAGACTCAGCAATATTACCTCTGTCGATATGCAATTACCATTTACAGTCCAATTATTTTTTTCTATCCAATCAGTTCAAACCTGTTTATGTTGCTGTTTTTTTTCCATGCACTGGATAGGTTTTGGTACTTGATATACTCTATACAGGGTTTTTTTTTTCTTCATATTTTTAAACATCTATCTCATACATCTGGCTTTGCAGATATTTGTCTGAATTTGACTGAAATCCACAGTTGTAATATATTTCCATTTCAAAAAAAAAAAAAAAAAAACCACAAATTTTTGGCTTTTCTTGTGTATTTTTTACTCAAATCTTCAGATTGAATTGTTAAATCGGTGAATGCTACTGGATACGAAATGTGCATAGCAGTTCCCCCCCAACAACTTAAAACCCTTGACTGGACAGGGTCTCTGTGATTCACTGCACCACATCAACCAAAAAGGACAAATGTCTAAAATAATGATTGAGTCATTTTTGTTCAACACTTGTTAAAAATTTCAAAATATAGCATGTTTTATATCTAATGTTACATTTCATAAAATCTAACAAAAACAAACCAAAAAAAATCTGAAGACATATTTTCAACTCCAAAGAACTACAAACACATATTGCTAGTGAAAGCTTATTATATCCCACCCTGTGATGCTCAGGGTAGCAATGAGGAGAAGAGGTGAACAGTTTTAGCAGCAGAAACCCAGACTCCTCACTGCCCCGCTCCTTTCAGCTCAATAGTTGAAATCTTGTTTCCTTTTGGCTTTGTGAATTTTGGCCACTGCAGAGCAACTCCAACAAGCTGCACACGGCTCTGTGAAGTCACTTTGCTCAGCAATGCAAGAAACCACAAGAAATAAATGGGCTTCAGGATAGAACTGCCGCTGGCGCTTTTGGACCATAACAGATTTTTTTCTGATGCTTTGGCATCTGGTTTCCTCACCTACAATTACGTTTTATAGTAAAAACTGAGATTATAAAATGTAGTTTCAATGTGAAAGTAAGGAACCTGAACAATAAAGCTTATTTCTAGCAGTTGTTTTTGAATAATTAGGACTCAAAAATAGCATCAGTTACACTATATTGCCAAAAGTATCTGCTCACCTGCCTTGACTCACATATGAGCTGAAGTAACATCCCATACCTAATCCAGAGGGTTCAATATGACATTGGTCCACCCTGTGCAGCTTCTGGCTTCAACTCTTCTGAGAAGGCTGTCCACAATGTTCAGGAGTGTTTATTGGGATTTTTGAACATTCTTCCAGAAGTGCATTTGTGAGGTCACTTACTGATATTTAACGA